>JAOYFF010000009.1:150411-162245 GCA_025773925.1 Cryptomyrus ogoouensis | reverse complement strand
CTAATGTTACCCCTACTAATTCATAGAACACGGCATTGGCTGCTGTTTTCTTTTGCATTCACAGTAAGGTAAAATGAGTAAACGAACGGGACTGTAAACTTACTGACAGAAGTTATATACATAACCAAGGTAAAATTCAATACAATACGTAAAGGAAACATGTACAGATGCTCCTCTACTTACGAACGAGTTACGTTCCGAACGGCCGTTCATAACTTGAAATGTTTGTAAGTCGTTACTCAACATCATTTTAAGGGTATACGCAAGTGCAAATAACTAGGGTGCTGGGAGTACGCACGCTACACTGCTGCGCGATGGGAGTAGTGGCCAGAAGTCGTGCTAGGCAGAATTGGGGCGCAAAAAAAGAAAATTGATGTTGCGGACAGGAAACAGGAGCCCAACAAACACAATTTGGACTTACACTTCTCTTCGTTCGTATGTCTGAAAGTTCGTAAGTTGAAAGTTCGTAAGTAGAGGAGCGTCTGTACATGTAACTTTCGCGGATCTGTGAATTCGCAAATCAAGAAGCACGAATGCACGAAGGCTTGACTGTATTTACAATCTGACAGTTTGTGCGACTTTTGTGACCTTCAGAAAGGCTGAGAGTTTTGTCATTAACTCATTAACAAGTTTAGATTGTATAAACTATGCATTCATTTTCAAATAAATACAGGTCCAGGTTTTTTTTGGTTTTACTATAACAAGCTGCTGTACATGTATAATGCATATATTAGCTTATTTTTTATACTTACATAATTCATCTCTGTATACCTGCTTAATGCACAAAATATGTAATACAGATGCAAAATATTTATGAAGTTAAGGTTAATATATACAGGCAACTGAAATATTGAGAACAAGTGCTTCCACGGAGGTTATTTAAGTAATTCACTTCCCATGATGCTTAGGGTCATGACCGATTGGCCATAATTATTTTGCTGATGTCTTTAATAGCAGAGGTCCTGGTTACTTTGGAAGGTAGGAGATTGCTAGGGCAGGTGTAGTAAGAGATCCAGTGCAGAACACTGCTCAGATAGATGCTTCTCAACCAGCAGCAGCCATCTGACGATAGTGTGGAAGTCTGGGGAAAAGATCCCATCAACTTTGGGCAGCTGTGGACAAAGGTGAGAAGCTTTACGCTTTGATGTCCGTCCCAGATAAGCTGATCTGACTAGCAGCTCGGAATCAATTCACTGAAGTTTCGCCAAGGGCAGTGTACTGAACACACAGGAGTACCATGGTCAGATACCTATACATAAATTCCTTATTACACTTTAAAATACACTTTCATGTGCATAGTGCTAGAAAAGAAACAGACAGAGGTCAAACGGGACATGAACAAAAGTCATGTGGTCCGATGAGTCATCTGGCAGATGTGTGTGGTACAGGTTGAAGCGGGTCTACAAGCTTATATGCCTGCTTTTCACTCTGGCAGCCCAGTTATAGTGTTGAGCACATTTTCCCAGCATGCTTTAGTTCCACTCGGCTTCATAGAGGGTAAGGTGGACGCCCATACACACAAAGACATTATGAGTAATAAAGTCCACACTACGGTGAAGAGTCTTTAACCTGATGGGAATGGAAACTTCCAGAAGAAAATGTGCCCCACCCATAGTGCACAGGAGGTTGCCAAATGGCATGAAAATGCAGTCAATGATACGGCACAGTCATGCCAGTCACTAGAACGGGACCCCGTTGAACGCTTAAGAGGAATTATAGGGGAACAGAGCCACCACCAGCATCACATTCCACCAGAGTCAACGAGGGTGACCATCTAATCCACGTCAGGAGGGGCACTACAAGCTATTTCAGGTTTTACAAACTACCTTAAAACTGAATGGCTCCTATGCTCGGCTAAATTGTTTGGTTCATCTTGTACTTTTACTGGTTTGTTTCCTTGATTGAAAGACTCATTCAGCCATTTCACATTAACGTAAGTGACACATGCATGATTATCGGAGACTAACCAATCAGCACACAGGAAGAACTTGCTTAAATGAAATCCGGGTCCTTTTAATAGAAGTGGTTGAAATGATTTTACAAACCCTGTCGTACCTCATAGTGTCCGTCCTGACATCGATTAGGTGGTCACCCTAGTGTCAACAAAAGAGTAAGTGCTGGTTCTCGCTGAGTAGGGACATCGCTCCGGATTGTGGCGGCATGTGGGATCTCGGCCAAGGCACACCAGATCTGTTTTGCCACTTTTGGGTTACCGTCTCTCTGATTTTGGAAGTTACATCTGTAATTTAGCACACGCATTTCTATTGTTCTTTTTATCTACTCCGTGGGTGAAGGCTCGAGTCTCAGCCTCTAGAACTTCGAGAGTCGTTTTGTTGGCGGCCTCCTGCTAAACTGGGGATCAGCCGGCATTAACTCAGAGCAGGTGGGATGTCGAAAGACAGGGGGAGCCTGTCAACGCTGTAATCCTGCAAGCTTATCCAGCATGAGGACCAACAACAGGATGAAGGGAGTCTTAGATGCTGATTGGCAGTAATAATCTGCTAATTGGAAAGGCTTTCCCAGGAGGTGTAAACATCACCACAGTATCTCCCAGATACGCACGCTGACCTTGAGTATCCACTTATATCTGAAGAGTCTGGACTCTTGTCACTTTGTTGTCTTTAAATGCTGAATGATTTTATAAATAGCTACTTGGCAGGGGCGTCTGGAATTTGCCGTCAAAGCCAGGTGGTGATTAGAGCAAGGAGATATTGAGGGTAACCGTTCTGGTTGCAGGACGTATCACTTCTGCCTGGCAAAACGGCTCGACACATCGATGAACAAGTCAATAAATCGAGGGCACGTCTGGATTGTGTTGTATTGAGATCTTAGCACTGGAGAGTAAGATCATATGGCTTTCTGGAGCATTCTAGGAAGAAGCTAATTGCAGGACAGGGTATAATGATTTACACTAACAGGCCCCATATTATTCTCCTGATTCCTGCAAGCCCCTTTTTGGTGGGGAAGGCAGATTAAATAGAATGACCTTTCTGTAAATTTAATTACATTTGGCTTCTTTTCAAAGTTGGCTAAGGAAACAGGTGACAGAATCTTTGCCGAAAATCCCCCGACTTCAAACGTTTGTGGGACAAAGAAAGCAGAGCCAAGCAGAAATGGTCTCGGAAATTTCAGCACACCTTGGATGGCGGACAAACGCGCTGGCGGGATGATTAACAGCATGTGCGTTTGGGAGAGGTGAGCGACCACAGAAAAAGGCTTTTAAACTGCCAGGGCGCTGAGTGATGGAAGGTGCTCTCATCCGTAAGCCCTGGTCGGGGTCGTGGGCTGGTGCACTGCCAGGACACCTCAAGACATGTCTGGGAACAAACAAACGGTCACCAACTGCCAAGAGTGGATTGTTCTCCTTTCAGGCATGTGCACGGCGATCACCTGCCTCGTCGGTATTATTTGACAGGTAAAGTAAACATCTGGTTTGCGGATAGAAAACTTCTGCTGAGGCATGACGCATGTGCGAAGAGCAGAAGGGACGGTCAGCTTAGCCGAGGGTCGCACAGGAAGATGAATGGATTAAGGAGATGAAGGACCAGAGAGCTGGATAAAAAGGGAATTGAATCAGAACAAAGGGTTATACAGCATGATTAAAGCGGCAACATAGACTGGAAGATTGAATGTTTTATCCATCCATCCATCCATTTCCAACCACTTCTCCTGAGCAGGGTTGTGGGGGTCAAAATTTTATTTTTATAATTCATTCGTTTTCATTTTTTACAAAATCAAAATAATTGTAGCCTTTTTGTGTAAATAAAAATAGTTACATGAAATATAAAAATATAATGAGATCCCAAGCTTACCAAAGCTACTCCAAGGTGTGTACATGTAGAGTACAGTCTGAGTATTTGGACAGAGACACTTTTTAAAAATAATGGTGACTTCTTTCACCATGACAATGAATCTCATTCATGAAGCGCTCAATATGCACTTAGCATGCGTCCTGCCGGCTTTATTCAGAAAACTGTATTTGGTGAACTGTTCATGAATTATATCCGTTTTAATACATACCCCCCTCCCCATTTTAGCTGTCCCTTGGCCAGGTGTGTGTTGGTGCTTCATCAGTTCTTACAGAATTAAGCTGATGAAGGTGTGGAGTTCATTCTAAGTGGAGTGTTTTTTATTTGGCATCTGCTGCTGTTGTCACTCAACATGCAAAGAAGTGTCATCTTAAGGCTGAAAAGTCAGGAAGAAACACTGAAGACAGGACTAAAGGCGAAAGGCTGCCAGAATATGCCGGAATCGAAGACGGCGGCAGTATAGTGCTGACAGAGCGTCACTGGGGAGGGAATTCAGCCCCTGAAGGCGTCTGGGGGTTCTACACTAAAGCCAGTCATCGACTGCAAAGGATTTGCAACCAAGTATTAAATATGACAATTTTCTTTGAGGTAATATTAATTTGTCCAAATACTTTTGGGCTCTTAAAAGTGTGTTTGTGTGTTTCTCGGGTTTGTGTGTTTGTGGGGGGGCTATATATTAAAATGTACATACATCCTGCACAGTTCACCAAATATCGCTGTCCAGAGCCTTAAATCAGACAGTCTGCAATTTAAGCACATGTCGATTCCTTCATTTCAATCAATTGTACTGGTTCACAAGGTCAAAATTATGTATTGTCTCTGTTAAAATACTTATGGCCTGCACTGCACTATCGATCCCACACACTGTACAGCCAGCTAGACACTGGAAGCCGCCAGGCAGACACTGGCCTGCACACACAGCACTGCCTCTTTAGCCTAACGTGCCGCATTCCAGAATACCAACATCTTCCGGACAGTTTTATTTCATGATTTTACCGAATGATACAGACAGCAGGCTTGACGGACTTTCAGATGTCCTTCTGAAGGTGGCCAGTCTGCACCGTGCCTTATGTCCGAATTTCAGCCAAAAGGCATTGCTTACGCGTGTCCTGTGAAACGGGAAAAGTTTGAATGAATTCCCAGCTGGCAGAGCGTAGAGACATATGTTCTGCTGGCATCCGAAAGGACTACATCCAACCTTCTGATATTTCAACAAGAAGCAGAAATGTCCCAGTTTCGACTCCGTGCCCAATATTGCTGGAAGTAATATCTGAAAAATAGTGATAAGGATTTAAAAAAATATTTTCTTTGGGCACTTCCTATCAATGTAGAGCAATCTACTTTTTTCATGCCTATTTTTTTCATTGCAATATAACCAATTAGTTTTCTTTCTGAACATATACATGAGCTTAGGAGAGTCTCCTCGCGCAGTCCTCCCGCTGCTTTTTACATGAAATGTGAATTCTATGCCATACATTTTATTAAACTGGCAGCTGAATCCGTTATGTTAAGCAACGAGATGGTCTCTCGCTTTAAGGTGATAAGGACGCTGCGGCTTGATTAAATCTTGTTTTGGTGTCAGTTGTTGCATTGTCATAACGAATTGAAGAAAATATCATCCACGCGTTCTGCCCCATTCATTACGCAATAATAAGAAGAAAGCAACACAGTACTGCACTCTTGAATGAAATACATTAAGATAAGCTGATAGATAAGATGCTGCACCCAGATTCACACCGTGTTATCACAGTGGGATACTCGAATTGCCGACAGCATTATAGGAGTATCATTTGTTATATTAATGGTTCAGCAGCAGCCCCGATGAAGCACATCGCGTGTGACAGGCAGGGTACGGAGACTCTCCTCGTCTCGTTAACCTTAGCTGATCGCATTTGCATCGTTTCCACGGGAATTACCGCAGCAGTCGCTCAGTGCGTCCCGTCCCGTCCCGGGCGATCGCCTTCTCTGAGAGATCAGCCCGCGTTTATGAGATTAATCCCGGCCATCACCTCACATTACGCCCGCTGTCAGTATATTAAACGCGAAGTTATATCTTCTGTGCGTTGGGGACAGTTAAGATGCGAAGATGATCCAATGGTTAAATAACGGGGAAATTGACTGTACGTGGATATGCATGGTTTTGTGGAAAAACAGGGCGGTTATACCTACGTAAATTGGGAACATATAGATGAATGCACTACCGTTTTAACGGAATTAATTGCTTAATTAAGCATAACGAACCTTTCAGTTCTGATATTTACCACCTTGGATTTGTTTATTCAGATGAGAAAGTTGACTGGCCTGTAAGATAGCAGTACAAAACAAAAGTACAATTATAATCAATACTGTCACTCACTTATGCGATTTAATAGTTTAATTGGCAAATGATTAAATGAATCATTCATCCTGTGGTGAATATTTCTCCTGTTGTTTCAGGTGCTCAACTGCAGTGCATTAGTTGATGTTAATGATGCACATGTTACTGATTTAATAATTAAAAGTACGACTGAAGAAGCTTATAACCTATAATATATGAAGCATCTAGATCATTAATTTGTAACAAACCATTCAGAGCTTATTAAGATGTTGGCAGCAACAGTATAAACATATAACAGCGATGTCTGTGGATAACCAGGCCTAAAGAGCCATGAAATTGCTTTACAGTTATTAGGTGCTACTAAAGCTGTTAAAACGTGTTCCCTTGTGTACCCAAGGTGTGGGCCACGCTTCAGTACTTTAATGAGATGTCTGTGTGTGGAGGCTCTCTCTGGTTGGCTGATGACGCTTCCATGGGAATGTCCTTCCATCCTGAAGGTCCTCTTCCTTCATGGAATGGTTGGCTCAGAGCTTGGGTGATGACTGTAGGATGCTGGGTTTTCTTCTGACTTCTGACAGGGTCAACAGTCAGCTGATCTGAATGTCCGAGCGTCTCGTTAAGGATACGAGTTGCACACGATGGGGGTGTCTGGAGTGGAGAACTTTACTGCTCTTCATGGGCTTGGAGCAGGTTTTCCTTCATGTTCCAGATTCCTGTAACAACTCCCACTCTAATGATAATGGATGACATCATCCCTCTTCCTCTTTCAGTTGTATTACAAAGGAGGCTGAATTTCAGTCTCTTCAGAGAATACTCACTGTCTAGCAGGTTCTCTGTCTCTCCAGAGCTCTATCTAATAAAATTCAGTTTGCTCGAATTCCCGGCCTCTCGCTTCCTCTCATGCACCATCTCATGAGGAATCCTGTCAGACCTTCAGACCTGTCAGAGCTCGATGGAGTGGCAGAGAGCTGTGGTGGCTGACCCTCCGTCATCTATTGCTCCGTTGAGTCACAGGCGTGCTCTTCTCTGCCATTTCTAGGAAAGGTCATGGAAATTCTGAAACTTTCCACCTTCGTTCAGTTTTTTTCACATTTACTTTTACTACAGATAGTCTTCATTAAAACGGTGGTCTTCTGGATTGTTCTCTGCCGCGTGGACAGCCTAAATGCACGCCAGTGTTTATGGCGGCTGTCTGTCCCTAAAAGCCGTAGCCGTGGGAGGGATGTTTTCAAGGTGAACAACAAGACAGCCGTCACAAAAGCAACCAGTCAGCCATTACTGGGACACGACAGCCGCAGGCCAGAGGGGGAGAGGAAGGAGAGACTCTTAACAAGGGAGAGCGCCGCTGATTCCAAGAGCTCTGGTTTAACACTGAACCTTCCCCGTGGGACTGAACCCAGTCAGACAAGTGTTGTGTCTGTAGCATACTGAAGGAAACCTGCATTTGCGTAATAGATAAATGGGGAATGTTTGAAGGTGACCAAGGAAATCAGTCATCTCGAGGACAATCTGGCCCCATCGTGTGCCTCCTCGGCGACCAAACGGTGGGCAAAGCACGCAAAGAAGGAAACGGAGAGCAGTCAGAGAGCCGCTGACGCAGCTCCCGTTTTAAATGCCGAGAGATTGCATCTCCACATGCGATTCCACCTGGGGATCAGATACGAACATGAGTCTGGTGTCATACTGCGAGTCAGGCAGCCGGCACCCGAGAAACAGACAAACGGGCGCATTGTGTAAATCTCACATTCTGCTGCTGTCGCCATTTGCCTCGCCTGAGAATCAGACTGTGGCCCATTCTGTCGTTCTAATTTAAGCTCTCGTCTGCTCGGACCGAGTGCAATTAGTCATGGCGAGCCAGCCTGGCCGGGCCGGAACCCGCAGTGGATGAATCCCACTGCTCTCCGACTCCCGGAGTCAGCGACTCTAAGGCACGGGGCTGCCTGAGTGTCACAGCACAGTGACCTTATAAACCATAAGAAAAACATCTGATCACAATGTATTAGTGGGGTAATGAAGTTTCTAATTTGGCGTGCTGCTCCCGGAAGACCCAGGGGGCAGCGTGGTTATTGCATCGCCGTGTCTCCTGAGTATTAAAATGTATGAATAGTTAATTTAATAGAACCCCGGCTCGCAGTAATTTGGCACACAAATAAATGCTCTTTTGATTACCGTTGCTGCTGATGCTGATGCTATCCTCACGGGAATGTGGCATAAATAAAGTTGTCCCTGACCATTGATCATCTGTGATTAAACCAATATCTAAGATTTTCCATTTCTTAGTCTGACCTTTGATCTTACAGTTTCATATTGCCACACCCGTATGTAACTGACATAACTGCAAACCATGGACTTAAGTACACCCAGTATCGCTTGGGGTATCTTGGGGGAGTTTTTCCTGTGAAACTAGGGCCCAAGCCCCCAGGTGAGGCTGCTAATCAAATGCTAGCCTGGACTCACAGACGTTAACCGAGCTTCTTACTGTAATTGTTTTCACAGTCAGCTCTGCTGGATTTCAGCTGTGCACCAGTAGCTCTTTACTGCATTTGCGCACATGGCTCATGGGAGTTTTACTTACGCAAAAATGTTCTGAGGGCAGAACAAAAACTGACCGGTTCAGAGAGACAACCAATGAGATTGTAGAGGAGGCTGCGACTAGAAATCCAAGCAACTAGAAGAGGCAGGACCAGCCAATTAGATGTCTTTTTCCCACCTCCTCTAGTTGCTTGGTCCCACCTCCTCTACAATTTGATTGGTTTTCTCTTTGAGCTATGGGCGTCATTAGGTCCGATCACTCAAGGCTATTGCCCCAAGTATTTTTAAGTGTAGCCCCGAGTATTTCAGCCCCTATGCCAATCTTCCTTTAAAAAAAGTGAAGCCCCTGTTAAACTTGACGTAGCCCCTGATCGTTTCAGTATCTAGAAACTCCCCTGTTCTGAACCAATCATTTTTCGTTCTGCCTTCAGAACATTGTGTAAGTGAAACTCCCATGAGTGCACACACGTGCCAGGTGGCCTTAAATGATTCTGGGGGTTGGTAGAATATCCTGCCTCTCTAAAGGGACCCATATATGAGTGCATTTGCTGGCTGTTTGTTCAGTTAAAGTCAGGGACAGAAAGGGTTATTCGCTGCTTTTCAGTAGTGAAATATTAAATTGTGTATTTACTGTATATTTTTAGTCAATGTGGTTCATTAGGAGGCAGATTCCCTTGATGATTGAGTATGTACTTTCCTGCTACCATACCTCTTCGTGTGAAAACAGACCAATTAAAAATGCAGATTAGCTGCATACACTCTGGAGATTTCATGTGTCTGTAAATTTAATTTAAAATCCGGCCTGGCTCTGAGTCAGAGCTGGGGGCCATCCAGAGATGCATGAATCACGTGGCCTAAGCTTTCTTATCTTACTTTATTTTTTTTACTTTTTAATTAAACCCCTCTGTAAGATTTATCCCAGAGGGATGGTGAACAGACACAGGGATGGGAGGAAGTAAAGCCTGGGGACTTTATTTGATCACAGGTGTGGAGAAGCATTTAACCAAAGCGCTGGGTGGTGTAAACACTAGAGTAGCAGACTTTGGGTTGGTGTCGGGGAGCAACTAAAGAAACTAAAGAGGCACTGGGTCATGGAAGGACCATCCATCATTCATCCATCCATCCATCAATCCATCCATGACCATCCATGAATACCACAAAATACTATAAAATTATAGACTGTTCTAAAACAAGCTTGTGCAAATCATATGTTTAATTGTTGTATTCCTAATCTTGTTATAGACGTTCTATGGTTTTCGAGTAGTTTTCTTAACACATGGTTGTAAAAACAGAGCTTTTGAATGACAGAATCTAAGCCATTAAGAAACAGATTTGGTACATCAATAAATACTCCCCGTGATGTCACAGGTTAGTCATGTCTAGGTTGTGTCTTGCAGGTATGGCAGTGTGGGGGCAGCATGGAGGTGTTGCCCTGCGCCCGGGTGGCACACATCGAGCGCACCAAGAAGCCCTACAACAATGACATTGACTACTATGCCAAGCGGAACGCCCTGCGGGCTGCAGAGGTCTGGATGGATGAGTTCAAGACCCACGTCTACATGGCCTGGAACATCCCCATCAATGTGAGTGACACACAGCAGACTGACCTTCCTCACCCCCCCTGTGGAAATACTCTGATTCAGGGGACCCTGCAGGGTCTGTCCCTGTTTGAGACTCATGAGCTTAAACCCCTGTACGCAAAGTGATGCAGAGTTTATACAACGCAAAAGCCTCCATCAAACTGTTTATGTACAATCACGATTAACAGTTTCGCTTTTATGCAATGAGACAAACATGGGTTAGGAGTTGTAGAATAGCTTAGCAGCTTTACATAAAGTCATGAACACACTGACGGCTCCTCATAGTAAATAGCAAGGTTACAAAGTTCACAACACGACGAGACCAAAACATTAATGCATGTCTCTGTACAAAACTACTCAGATGGCCAGAACTTCTATGTATCAGAAGGGAAACATTAGCTTAATTGGATTTTGAGTTATTTTTAAAGAGTAATGGAGCAAGGATTTATTGTTTTAGGATTTAGAAGAGAAAACAATTCTGTAGGCCTATTTGTGCACTTACATGAACAGTGTTTGTCAAGTTTGAATAATGATCTTTATGAGTGACTATTTATATCCTGTTTATGTAGGAGCCTTCAGATTGTGCCCTCATTTTAATTCTAGAACTCTCCAGAGGCTGCGAAACACCAGTATGTTTGAAGAGAAAGCATACTGTTTCAGATTTGCCAACTCTAACGTATCTGGTTGACACTCGTGTTTTCAGACTCTCACGCTCACGCAAGGAATCTTACGGCAACTCTACATTATCCCATTATAAACTTAAATTAGCAACATCAAAAGCATTGGGGTAGTTCGCAAACCTTACAGATTATTTACAAGGTAATAAAACTGTTACATACGTGTAAATGAGTATGCAGACTTGTCTCGAATTGAAAATCTCACTCAAGCAAGCTGACCAACGTTTATAACACTGCTGTTTCATTGGTATTTATAGGTTGTTTATGGACTGGTTGTATCCTGGGAAAATATTGAGCCTTATTAGAGGAAAGTTAAACGATTTGAAATGAAGCTATCGCTTAACACATTTTAAGCGGGAGATCTGTACAAATGATGTCAAATTGCCCTTTTTACCTATCTGGGGCTTGTTTTAACTGATTGTTAAAAGTCGGCTGGCACGTTTAACTCGACAGAGTCCCGGAGTCGATTTCGGCGACGTGTCGGACAGGGTGTCCCTGCGGAAGAAGCTGCGCTGCCGGAGTTTCCGCTGGTATCTGGAGCACGTCTATCCTGAGATGCGTATCTACAATGACACTATCACCTACGGCGAGGTGAGGCTCCCGGTGCTGCCAAACCATAAACCATGAATTAGGCTAAATTTTGGCCCAAGGAAAAAGAAGCGATCAAATGCCACTGCCCTTATATGCACTGCTAAAACCCTGCTCTTCCCTCCAGCAGAAAATGTAATATGATTGCAAAACAAAGGGGAAAAAAAGCACACACATGATTAAACCACAGCCCTGTAAATGGCTGGTTAAATCACACCAGAAATGCAACCCCCCCCCCCCCCCCCCCCCCCCCCCCCCCCCCGCCCCCCCCCCTCCCCCCCCACCTCCCCTCCCCCCCCCCCTCTATCAACCTCCGCACCTACCCAATATT
>JAOYFF010000009.1:131239-144964 GCA_025773925.1 Cryptomyrus ogoouensis | reverse complement strand
GCACTGGGGAGTTACACACTGGGGAGTTACGCACTGGTGAGTTACACGTTGGGGAGTTACACACTGGGGAGTTACACACTGGTGAGTTACACGTTGGGGAGTTACGCACTGGGGAGTTACACACTGGGGAGTTACGCACTGGTGAGTTACACGTTGGGGAGTTACACACTGGGGAGTTACACACTGGTGAGTTACACGTTGGGGAGTTACGCACTGGGGAGTTACACACTGGGGAGTTACGCACTGGTGAGTTACACGTTGGGGAGTTACACACTGGGGAGTTACACGCTGGGGAGTTACACAGCAGAGACACTAGAGGGCTCTTCCAGGTTCTTGCTGCTTTCATGCTCCATCATGCTGTTCTATTAGCCAGTGAAGACGTACCTCAATGACTTACAGTAGATGAACCGGGAAGAGAAAAGGCATCTCAGAGATGAACTCTTCTGAGTCCCCGGGTGTACAGCCTGGACTCACTGCAGAGGATCCCAAGGGGCCAATACTCAGGGAGCGCAGTGTTTCACAAGCTCCGC
This sequence comes from Cryptomyrus ogoouensis, assembly GCA_025773925.1. Taxonomy (NCBI): domain Eukaryota; kingdom Metazoa; phylum Chordata; class Actinopteri; order Osteoglossiformes; family Mormyridae; genus Cryptomyrus; species Cryptomyrus ogoouensis. The sequence continues at coordinate 144,434 of JAOYFF010000009.1, read as the reverse complement.
CATCGGCATACTCTGTGACGTGTGCAAAATGATCCCCATCCCCCAAAACACCACTCACTGCTGCCTTGTCAGGGCCAATATTCCTATCCATATTAAGATACATTATTTCTAAAATTATCAAGAAAAACACTGCATGTGCTCGTTAACAGTTCAGATCAACATATTGTATGGTCACTAATGCAGCATGAAAACAACCACACCATTAACAATAAGGTCCCTTTGTTGTAGCTTTCACTACACCTGCATATACCATCAATAGAACAGAGAGAGAGAGACACTGAAATCTTTTTTATTTTTCCAGTTCATCTGATGTTTTAAGACAAAAAGATACCATGGAAATGTTGTAATTAACCATGAATATCTGTTGTTACACTGGAAAAACATGATAAAAATGTATTTTAAAAAGAGGTTTTTAAAAAAAGATTTCCCAGGGACTATATGTAAATATTTTTTGCATTCTTCATATTTTAATGTCAATCCTAAAATGGGCTGGGGCCCCTGAAAATGGGGGGGGGGGATGGGGCTGTGAGCAGGGCCGACTGAACGTCAGACAGCCAACGGTCATGGCAGTAATGACAAGCTTGAGTTTTGGAGCATGGGTGTCCTGCTGTGACAGGGAGTGGGGCCCCTCCTCTAGGGGCCCGAAGCTAAGCATGGACCCAGGAGCAACTGAGAAACACAAGCGAGCCCAGCTCAGCTTGCGTTTGGTGCCTCTTGGTATCCAAACGGGCATGAGCTCCAAGGCCGGTCGTCCTCTGACTCAGTGGAGCCACAGTTCACGGAAACGGCCGGCTGGAGGGAGAAGACTGATAAAAGACACATTAAGCAGAACGGAATTATAGCCGAATTCGAGACTTAGGATGAAGGATCGCCACTGCTTGGAAAAAGCTGATAAGGATGAAGGCAGATAGCAGTTATATTATTCTACAGAATATAATACTATTCTTGAAATACAAAACTGATTTTAAAAAGGCAAATAAATATTACCTATATCGGACAGTGCCTCATGGCTTGTTATTTGTGACAGTGGCTTCTCCCCTTTCCATTTTCCCACAGGCTGGCAGTACAGATATGCCTATTCTCTATATTTATCGATTTGTTTATTTAATCCAGTGTAACTTCCAAAGTGTTCTCTGCTCGTGTTATTTACTGACGCGTCTCTGGTTAAGGATCTTTGCCTATGAGTAGTCCTTCCCCAAGGGATTCAGATCTGTAATGATATTCAGTCGCAAATCCAGGGCTTTATTATGTATACCGACTCCCACACTGAGACCATTTACTAAGTGCTCTTACGCCTGCTGGATCTGATTGGCTTTTCACATCCAGGGCCCGGCCAAGCCCCTGTGTGGGAGCTTTCCTGTTATTCAATTGGCTAATTGAATATTTAAGTTGGTTAGTGGTCCCGAGGGTTTCCTGGGAGTGTGTCTGTTCCATTTACAAATGATGTCGTATAATTAAAGTCAGTTTATGGGGAAAACAGATTAGACACCACATCACAATGAGGGAAAGCGCGATGAGGCAATAGCATCATGTCGGCCAACAGGTGGCGTAGTACAACTACGCCACTCCATGGTTCGCAGGAGCACGTTGGCTAATTTACATAAATAAAAACTACCAGCTGTGAAATTATGATGAGGAATTACATTCCTATAAAATCCTGGGCCTAGGAAATAAAATAGTCACAGATTTTCTGTTTATATTAGAACTGATGAGTGACGCTTGGATTACTGAGCGTCATCACGTGTATAACAGGAGACATATGTTAGGTATAAATATGAAGCCGACTTTATAGTTACATTAGACAAGAATATTAACAACAACTGGCAGCTCGATGGCATTTTCACTGCCAGCGGCACCCACACATTAAGGCTGCGCTATTACTGGCTTGTGCAAGCTGCGGATAAGAACCGCAGTAGTGTCGTGTGACGGGCTGCACGGTGGCTGGGTGCATGCGGATTGTACACTGCATACCAGGAGACCGTGGCATGCATGTCTGGGGACAGAATGCATCGAGTTAGTATACTTCCATTTTCTTCACTGCCCATTAACTTTAACTTGGTCTCATACACATAACAAACTTGGGTGCTACCACTATCCTCCCCGTCGTTTTTCTTGAAGATACTGGTAAAAATTGTATGCCATTTCCTTAACTGAGTCAACCCTGTAATTACAGGAATCAAAGAACATGCCCACTGGGCCATCTTAAACTGTGAAGTTAATGGTTACCAAACACTTGAATCTTTGTGCTTGGGGAAACAGTGGGTCCTTGGTATTAAATCCTATCTATGACTGTGGCGAAAGGATCCATGGTGTAGGAGAACCAGACATGTCAGACAGAATGTCCTACAGTACTTGGCTGGACCCCAGGAATCTCACAGATCTGTCGGTGTCTTTAATGGGTTAAACAAACCATGCCAAAAGATGTACACCCTACAGAAGGGTTATGTTCGGGTTGGAACAGTTTTGGGTATTCTGTTCCAATGTCTTTTCACACTGTCAGAAAAAAGGGTACAGTTTTGTACCCCAAGGTACAAACAACATTAATATACCCCCAATGGTACAAAAATGTTCCTCAGAGTCCATTTCTGCAGCATAAAATGTACATTTACCTACAGCTAGGGTACAATTGGCCGGCCCTTGAGAATACAGCCCCTGTGACCAGTAATTGCACCTTCAATGGTACAAATTGGTTTTTTTTTCTGACAGTGCAGCTACAATATACAGCAGTTTGTCAAAGGCAGCCGTGTACCTGTGCCTATTTCTAGGAACCTTTTTGGCTGCCCATTCCAGTCCCCAAACCTCGATATCCAATTTATTTCTATATACACTGCGTGTTAAACTGTAGGTCCACCTTTCTCTGTCTCCACATCTGTCAAACACTGTTTTCTAAATTAGAAAATTTTCGCAATGCAAAGTGAGTTGGTGTCACTCAGATGGATCTCTACACGTATATAGAGTGAATCATTTATTAGCCCTTGTACACAGAGCTCATTGTCGGCTAAAATGACGTCTGTGGGTCACACAAAGGTGAGTTGCTGCTCCAGATAATTAAAATGTTTTAAATGCAGCATGATGTGTCATTTGAGATGAGGTGAATTCAAAACCACACACATATCTTAAAAACAGCATTAATTATATGTTCTAACTGAGCAAATAAACAGAAGCTGAGGTATGTGTGAATATCTTTGCTATTCGAGCTAACCCACGACAGTAGCATTTCAAACGTTTGTGTTCTGCCTGTTGCCGGTTTTGACACAATTGTAATACAAATCATAGAGGAACATTTAAGCCTGTGCCATTGGCACTTTAATTTGCACAGAAATGTAATACATTTTAATGCGGTTTATTGTAATTTGTGCCTAGTCATCATTCAATACTGTAGCATTTAGGGTTTTTGTCAATGCTGTTTTAGATGCAAAAGGAATACATCTCATCATCAACTGCCAGAAGGGTTGGAAAATTTTTCTTTATGCAGAAAGAAAATCTGCATTTAATTAAATTTAACCACTTTCTTTCCGAGTCGTCGTCTTAATATGCCTAAATCTTGTTTTTTACCACCTTCTTATACTCAACTCTAGCCAGCCCAGAAACAACAGTTGTTGTCAGTGTGAAGTTTCTTGCCAGAGTGTGTGACTGCGGTATGTGTTGGCTGTGTTTTTAAAAAAGCATGCCCAGGAAAAACAAAAAATTCTCTGAAAATGTGCGTTGAACCGGCCTCTGCTTTGCCGCACTGCCTTTTGAGGGTGAGTCCACAAGACAGACTGGGCTTTTGCTGATTGCTTTGGCCAAATCTTTCTTGACATTGAACAGCAGGTGTTTTTTTTTTATTTTTTATAGGGCTTAACCTCCTGTAGACGCCAGAGTGTGTCTATTCTCCCTGCAATTGTAAGATTCGTTCAGCTGTCCAGGGTTGTGCATCGATCATTCTGGGCAAGCTGTAAAGGAGGGCAGCAGAGAGCCAGAACACATTACCTGAACTGACACTAAGCAACGCCATGTCCGCTGGGCCGAACAGTCTGAGCTGTTGAACTGTATAAATGCAGTGATGTCAGCCCCAGTGGCTGATCAAAGGGATTGTACAGTGCTGGGAAGACAGTGATCTGTATGATATAGGGGTGGAAAAAAACAGCTGCAAAATGACTGCCTGATCGCGATGGGAGCACAGGCAGAGCTAGACGTATTTGCCGGCCTAATTAATTAGGCTAATGAATAGAAAGCCAGAGTGCATAACTGCTCCGAATTGTATAAAACAATAAGCTAACGGTGAACGGATAGCAGAATATCATGTTTACTGAAGGTGCTCTTCAGTAGAACACCTTAAGCTTCAAGCCGGTTTCCCTTTAAATGGAGCGAGACCTGTTTTGCGACCAGTCGATTTACCCTGCAGGGGCTGCAAGGTTTGCAATCCTCAGCCTTTGGCCTCAGTCTTGGCATCAGTGTGGCTCGTGTAGCTTGACCCCAGGGCAAAAAGGCATGCTAGATGGGATTCGCCCTCTTTGGAATGGGTGCTTACAAGCAGCACAGATCAAACAGTCCCAGAACTGGGAGAAATCTGTATATCTATGAAATTTGCTGGCTGGAGGTGTTTTGGAAGCAGGGGCGATGAAAGCTTTCAGGTTTGAAGGTCTTATCAGAGCACAGCAGACTGTGGAGTAGGTGGCTGGGGGGTTGGGGGCGGTCGGGGGCCAGCTCTCAGCCACCCCAATGCGTGCTGCTCAGGTCCACTGCTTGACCCCCCAGCTAACTACCTCCACGCCTCAATACCTTCTTGGGTTCCAGCTACTGGGAGGGTGGGTGGGGGTTTTGCCAAAGGCAGATACATTACTGCGGGTTAAACATCTGACTTGCTACTCCAAACTCCCGTCTGAGCTGCTAATCATAGGTGGTTAAGGGATCGTGTCCAAAAAGTTTCACGTTGAATGCTCTGGCGGTGTGCTGCAGCTGTAGCTTCGAGCCGAGATACTTAACCCACCATTAAAATGTTGATTTATGAAGTTAAAGAGAGCAACGGCAACCTTTCCGGATGACAACTGGAGCAGCTCTGAAGGTGATATGAAAGTGAGGGCAGGCCCGGCGTCACCTGCCCCGCAGCGTCGCGTTCCGGTGACGGCTCTGCTTAAGCGGCGCTGACGGATCGCCCGCGAAGCCGCAGTTTATCACAGCCTTGATTAGCAAGCAGCGCGCGGCGTACGGAAGGGGCTTATTAACATGAACAAACGCTGTAAACGCTGTGAATAATGAGGGAGAGAGGCCAAGTCACTGGCGTATTGTTAATCAAGCCCTGAGCGCAGAACTATGCAAAACATCTCGATTTACCAGGCTGTGGGCTGCGCTTTAGTTGAGATTTTTTTTTCCCAGGGAAAAAAATGCAGTTTTTGCAACATTAAATAAATAGACTTCAAATTGCCATTTCCAAGGACAAGCTCAGGCTCACCTCAGGCAGTGGACTGAGAACAAGAATCTTGATTGAATCTGCTGGGCTGGGCTTCTGATTAGGTCGCCGGCGTAATTCCCAGTGGGTCAGCCAGTTAATTCAGCCCCATACTGCAAGACCAGTCATAGGGACCGAGCTACTGGCTTGTGTTTGCAAAAGAAATGTGTCAAATAAACAACTTGAAGCTGGATAAAGTAGTAGATTTACCAATATTCCAGGAACAATATGCTCTAATTGCAAAGTCATTTAAATATATCTATATCATATATTATTAATCAGTTTAATCCTTATTATAGCAATAGAAATAAACCTTTTTTCTTTAGCTTTTTTGGTCAATGAGAAACATTAGCATGTACCTCTTGTAAACCCTCGTCGTCCTTCCTGAGCTCTGTATTCCTCAGAAAGAATTCATCCAAGGTAGCTTGTTATGTTCTCTGCCTTAAAGCCTTTAAAAATATCACAGGGAGATGCTGTGCATCAGTGTGCTTTGAGTGCGAGGAACAACTGTGGGGAAAAAAAAAAAAACTTTCTTAGTTTTCTACAGCGAAACAAAACAAAAAACAAAGCGAAATCTTCACTTCTGTTGATCTCTGTTTTTTTCAGCCTTCTTAACAGGGCTTGTCGAGGGAGGTGTGGCTGTAGCATGTAAACTACAGGATAGCGCTACAGTAAAAACGCAATGAAGCGAGCTCTGCCATTATGCGCTTCTGTATGAGGCTGTGATTTGCATGTATACTCACTGCCTACGATTCAGAGCTCTTAAATAATTGAGTGAAATTATGGATATAACTGTACTTAGAGTGGCTGTGCTGATATTCTCTTTGCCACGTGCTGCATGAATGATATCCCTCCCCCCCCTCCGTTCCTTTGGCACATCGTGGGAGAGAAAGGAGGGGAGGGCGGCAGGTTTGAGATGGAACGTCTGAGCCCAGTGGTGACATAAACCTATATAGCGTAAATGTGTTTGGGGACAAACAGCAGCATGCACAGCATCCGGCTGTCTCCCCCGTGGAATCAAAGCCTGCAGAATAGCATCCAGATGGAGACTCTGCACAGAGAACCATATTTCTTTGGTGAAATGCTTGAGATCTAAGTTGTCTACTGCCTGTTTTTTTCCATTTATAATTTCTGTTAGGTTAAAAAAAAAAAAGGAATATGTGAAATCAGTGATACAGAAAATGGATCTGTCAACAGCGAAGTTACAGCACTTAGCAAATCGTAGTCATCACTTTTCAAGATGTCCTGAGAGACTGGGAGCAGAAATGAAATATGATGAGGGATTGCAGAGATTTATTTATATGTGTTATATAAGGAATAATCTTTTATTATTTTCAGAAATATTTGCTGAGAAATGGTCATCTGTGTGTGGCAGTGACTTCACAGGGGACTCCAGTTTTGCATAGAAAATCCTACATGTACAACTGGGCATTAAAAACATGAACAAATTACTGGTGACCTCGTGTGGCCTGTGAATGTGTGGTCATGAGTAAGCTAATGAGCCCTCATGTGTAACGTGATTGTAAATGTTGGCTGTTCAGTCATCATATGGTTATGTAACCTCTTGGGAGAGACGCTAGCGGGGAATGGAGCGAGTCTTTGGTCATATTTTTCGGGGGTTTACTTGCATCGTTCACCTCGATCAAGCAGTGAGGGAGTAAACGCCACTGTATTAATGGTAACATCTGGCAAGAATCTGAGCGCAGCAATTCCATTATATCAGCATGTTGGATTTGATATGCTTGAGTTGTTGGTGGCTTAATTGAATACACAATTTAATCGTGCCTCAGCCAACTGCAGCAGCTCATCATAACCATCGCAATTCAGGTTTCCAAAACCTCAGGTGATGACTAACGTGCTCTGAGGCCCTTTGCTGGCTGCAGCTGGTGACCCCTGGACTAAGTTAACACTTCAATTCAAGCAGCATTGTGAAAAGCCTGCTTGGCGTGCCACAGAAGTCGGTGAAGAGTGGAGAAAGTGTTTAAAGCTGAATATCCAAGGCTTGGCCCATCTCCTTTTTAGACGTGAGAGAAAGCTGGGAGAGATTCGAGTCTCAACGTGCTGCTGTTTCTCTTGCCTGTCACGACGACAGAGCAACACCATTTATCATCTGCGCCGAACCTCGCTAACGCCAAAACTGAGGCTGCATCTTTTGTTTGATGTTTGCTTGCTTCAGGAGTTTTGCTTATTTTTCCTGTAGAATTTGTCTCACCAGTCAAATTAAATAAATGTCTTGTGGGTTTCACTTTGATTGTCTGACTACATTGCCTAAGTTCTATAACTTAAATATTTTATCCATTATGTGTGCATTGCAAGGTAATATTTAAAAAATATTTTCTTTATTCTTAAGCATTTTTGTTTCGTGACAAAATACTGTTTAAATATAACAAAATGCACACATTTTCAGAAACGTACATTGTTTGGAAAAAATACACGAAAAACAGGCACAGCAGATCTTTAAACAGTTTGTGGTGAAACGAATAGCACAGCAAAACAAAAGGGGCTTAAGCACTTGTTTGTTTGTATTTAAAATGTATGTGTTTTTGTGTGTGTCCTTTTCAAATGGCAGATGACAGTTTCTCTTATTGCCGGGCATAAGTAATGCTTGGGGGAAAAAATCGCAGTGAGGGAAAAATTTTATCGCTCTCTGACAGCTTGTGTCGGTACCAGCTGTCCAGCTTATTACAGCTCCTTGAATTGCAAACATTATAGTCCTCAGGTGTCCAGCGTTGGTGTGTTTGTGTGGGGGGGATACAAGCAAATCCTGCATTCAGTTATTCCTGTCCCTGGATGGATGACATTAATTTACTGATAGACTGCCGCCTGTGCTCACCCAGAACTGTTTCATTTGGATGTTTTGCATGATTCATTTTAGCGTATGTGAGCCTTCATTGTGATTTCAAGAGGTGTAATGACTTTTGACAGATAAGATGAAAAATTTAATTTAGTGGAAAAATGTAATGCGGGGGTAATTTCTTGGGACAGGGTTGAACAGGAAAGCCTGTGATTATTTTTATACTTCAGTAAGCATTTGCTGATTAATATGAGTGATTGTACATATGCACTTGGTCTTTCTGAAGATTCTGCCACATTTGCGGGCAAATAAAATGGTCCTACTGTATGCTGACCGCTTGGATTGTAACAAGCCTTTTATCTGTAATGGCAGTGTAAACACACAGTGCTGTTGCTTATTTGCTGTTGCTCAGGGCAACGCTTTCATTTAAAACAATGTGCTTGACGCCTCCGTGCAGATTTCATGGAGTGGGGCAACTTCAGCATCCATTCAGGGCTACAGCAGCCAGTCCTTCCCGACGTTCGTGTGACAGCACTCCTGTCCCTGATTGGATGTTCTAGAATATAAATATACAATTCATTTATAATAGTTTTTTTTTTCTTTCCAGCGGTTATCATATTCTGTTTCCACATGAAATAGCTGATAAATGGCACAGTGTGCTTACATCTTCAGGGCCAATTAATCTGTTGAGTGAATTTGTAGAAATATTCTTTCTCAGGCCTGCAGTGACCCAGGAGGAGGGTAATTCACAGGTGCAAGATGGGATTCAGGTGCTTGGTAATTTACTTCAGATGCAGCTTCCCGTGAGAATTGTCCTGGCATCAAGGCGGGCAGGCCATGGTGGATAATATTGATCCCCCCCCTTCAAAGCAGCGTCAGATCTAGGCATCGAGACATTTATGGGGATATCAAAGCCACTTTACGTGTCGAGCTTGCGCCTGCTTTGAAATTCCCCCAAACTCCAGGTGTTATCATGTGCTATTTTAACAGCCTTTCATCACACAGCAAAACTCTGAACCTGGAAGTTCTTTTATGCAGTTTTCATAGTTTTGTTTGCTTGTGTAGAACGAAAGGAGGGACCTCCTGTCTCAAGACTTCTGCCAATAAAGTGAGCATCTCTCCAGTTTGTGGGACCACAGCTGCTGGACTCCTTTAAGCCTAAATAGTGAAGTTGAAGCGGTTAGTTTCTGATGGCTGCGTGACAGAGATGAGCTGTCTTTCTGTTCGTGACCTTCTGCAGAAAACAAGCCTTCCCATGTTTATTATTGTCGCATAATCTCTTCTGTCTTCATGTTACTTGAGCTGGTTTAATTTCCTCTGCACTTCAAATGAAATAGCTTTCTCTTACTGGGAAGTCACAAACATCCTTTGAGCGCTTTGGTAATGTGTGACTCTGACTACAAAGGTCAGATCTACTGAAATACAGCTGCATCTGTGGGGTGCTTTCCGGAAACTGAATGATTTGTAGACGGGATCTTCGTAAATTTCTCTTCCCCATTATGAAAAGAGCTGGGATTTTCTGGCTGAGAGCTGGGTGAAAGGTCTGAATATGTTGCTCTTTTTTGAGTAATGAGATGCAAAGAGTGAGTGCAGAAAATGGAAGGAAAATGGAGAGATGACACACTTTACGTATCAGGCATTGTGTGATATTGCTATAAAATCAACTCAAGCTTTGTTATCTTTCTAAGAGCCACTGACGTTTTGAATCGATTGACATATTTGGGAAGCATGTTTTACAGTAGTCTGGGGTAACCTGGTAGCTCCTTGGCTTCTGTATGAACTTCAAGAGACGAACAAGCAGATAATCCACATGCTGGATACACCAAGTGTCGTTGCAGTCATTCCAGCTGAGATACATCGGTCTTCTCTGGACACAAACTAATTCTTATACATTATAAAGATGCATGACACATTATCTTGTACAGGATGCGTTTCATAATGTGCCTTGTGTTGACTGGGGGCCAGTTTGTTACACCAGTAGCCACAAAGGGCGGCGTGAATGTTTGTATCTGATTCATCACCTAGGCCCTCCTCATGAAGGATTTCCACTGTGCAGCAGTTTGTAACGCTCTTACACGTGCTGACAGAAAACAGTGGCTAGGGGACATTTGGGACAGCAAGAGCTCTCTATGGAGACAGCCTTTTCAGGTGAAATGTGCTCTGGACACAGTGTATGGTGTCTAACGTCTGGTTCTCCTGTGAGGTGAGCTCTTGCAAAAAGCTTACGGACCAGACAGGTGGAAGCTTTGCTTCTTGACTGGATGACCTGCTTTTAACAGCTCTTCTTCTCCTTATATTTGTCACAGGCTGTATTTATAGGCAATCCTGATACAGGTATTTCACTTCATGGTCACATCATGTTCTAGAAGGTTCTTTGCTGCTCATGCCTGGTCAGCTTGTTAAATCTTACCTAGGGTATGCATGAATGTTCTACTTAAACAAAAATGTTCTGAGGGCAGAAGAAAAAATGATTGGTTCAGAGAAATAATCAGTCAGATTGTAGAGGAGGTAGGTTAAAGCATCTAGAGGAGGCGTAACCAACCAATCAGATGCTTTGGTCCCGCCTCGTCTAGTTGCTTGGACCCACCTCCTCTATAATCTGACTGGTTATCTCTCTGACCCACTCATTTTTTCTTCTGCCCTCAGAACATTTTTGTGTCAGTAAAACTCCCACAAGGGCCCAGGGACCTGTATCACAAAGCAGGATTTCTTGCATAGCTGGATAACATCTCAGATTTAAGGTAGTCAGAGCAAAATGTAAATCAATGCAGATAAAGTCCATTTAAACTGAAGTACCTTAAATCTGACAAGTTATCCGGCTAAGCAAGAAATCCAGCATCGTGATACAGGCCCCATGACCTCTTCCTGTGTTTATTTTATTCTGTTCTTAGATGTATTTCTCTTTTTCTAAATCAATAAAGCTGCTAACAGCTGGGGTTAATTGGACTGCACCGCTGTCACCGCTTTCAGCCTATAATGCACCGTTACCGAAACCATGCAGAGATATTGGGCAGCTGAGGCAAAATCGCACCAAGGTATGGCGTGAGCGCATCTGTTAGACCGTGGTGATCAGCCCTTGCCAGACGGTTACACCTGTACAAGACTATGGAGTTGTTTTCAGAATGGATGTGTGACAAAGAGGTTTTTGAATCGGGTCAAGCCAGCCGGTGTAACACTCAGTAAGGTATGTAACCTTTGTAGGTAAAAGAATGTTCATGCTTCTAAATGGTAAATGGGAATGCAATGAAAGGATAAAATGGTACTAACCTTATTTTGGAAACTGGTGTTGTTCCTTAAAAGATGAACAAAAAAACTGCTAATTACCATTTTACTGGCATTTTTTGATGATCACAGAGAAAGTAAATGCCTTTGTGGTGCCACTTTTTTGCTTGCTTGCAAGGGCCTATTTCATGAATAGAGGACGTGGGCATTAGCAGAGACAAAGGGAGATTCCACAGACAGTGAAATTTTCTCAAAAAAAAAAAAAAGAGCCATTCAGAATCGGAAGAATGCTTTGTACGGACCCTTGCACAAAGACGAAAGGCTGCCGCGTGAACAGCGCGTATCGGTCAATAGAATTCTGAAGTAGTGTCATTCTGTAGTTAACAGCAACAGCCATACAGCTGAGAGATATGAGCGGTTCTTCCCAGAGGACAACACTAATTTCATTTGCATGTGGCAGCAGGCCAAACATGGCTGGTGCATTGCTCAGAGAGAATGCTAATCCAGTCATCCACTTTTTCATAACCGCTTATTCAGTGTAAAGTCCTGCTCAGTCTGGAGTCTGTCTGTCAGGGATGGTGCACCCTGGGTGAGATGTCGGTCCATCATTGGATGCACATACACAGGCACACAACAACTTTAGGCACCTAAGCTGCATGTCATCAGCCTGATCATGGTTGGAAACTCAAGGAGAGCATATGGGAAATGTATAAACCCCGCAGACACAGATCCTGGACAGGGACTTACAGTCTAACAGCCAGAGAACACTAAGACTAATACTCACCTTCTCATAGCAACAGAGGGTTTATGTCACGTCACCTGAATTTTCATCCTGATATCCAACCAATTGTCATTTGAAGACGGAGAGAATGCTAATGAAATTGAAGAAGGAAAAATTAAAAACTATAATTATTTTCACAGGTTGCATTGTTCATGAATAAATTGATTTCCAAAATTAATTTCTTCTTGGACCCGTGGAGCAGAAGTCTGGAAGCAGAACACTGTTTGAGAGGCAGTGGCTAGTGATGTCTACGTGCCTGTCGCTGTTACCTTTATAACACCATTTTATTGGCTAAAACTAGTTCTTTTCCAGTCTGTTTTTGTTGATTTGGTTGGATAATTAATTATCCTGCTGGTAGAAATGCAGAGATTGTTTGAAAAAAGCCTTTAAGCTCCCACTAATATTACCCAGTATACTAAGTGGTGAATTTCATTGCTGTCGTCAGTATATTTTTTTAGTTTTTGGCAGTAGATCTTGCTTTTATAAGACAAGGGAGCATTATCGTTGATTGGCTTGCCTGGTCACCTTTGTTACCCATTTCTGATGTCCATATGTTTTAATGCATATTCACAAATCACACTCTAGCCTGGATAAGGGGGGGGCAGCAGTAGCTTTTTCCAGGTCAAAGGCAAGACACCATTACTCAGGGGCTGCACCTGTAAACAAGAATCGATCAAGGCAGGATGACAGTGGTTACAATCACATCAGTACATAAAGGCTTCATTTCATTTTACCTTCCCTTTTGTATTAAGGGTAATGTCTCCTGTGCGGGTAGGCACTGCAGTGCCAACAGAACTGTGCACGTGACCATATTCTGAGCAGTGGAATGATCCACAAAGGCAGATGGGGGAGCAGCTTTGAGGAGGCATGCTTGGGGGGGGGGGGGGGGGGGGGCCAACAACATGTGTTAATTTAATAGCAAAACGGGGGGGGGGGGGGTATGGTGCGGGCAACTTTTCTATCCAAA
>JAOYFF010000009.1:103252-122130 GCA_025773925.1 Cryptomyrus ogoouensis | reverse complement strand
CGAGGTGTGCATCTGGGGGCGGTCGGTGGCGGTGGGAGGGTCGGGGGGGGGGGGGGGGGGGGGGGGGGGGGGGGGGGGGGGGGGGCATGTCATCAAGCTCAGTTAGCTAGGCTGCTATGACAGTAGCAGTACATGTAAAAACTGCCCTTCAGAAGGCATGTGAAATGGTGATGGTGCCTTAGGGCATTTTGCGTGTGCTCAGTCCTCCAATTGGCATTTCTGTGCCCCCACAGCCTGTGCACTGAGAAACCAGAAAAGTTGGTCAGTTATGGTCCACGTGATGTTTTGATTAGGTCACTGTGTAGACAGCTGGGAGTTAGGGTTAGGTTTACGGTCACCCTCGTGGCAGTGCTACCTGGACCAGCAGGAAAGCATCCAGTCAAATCTAGATGTTTATTTTCACAGGGCTCATTTCAAACCATTTAAAATAAACTTGTCAAATAAATTTGCACCAGGGAAGTAGCAGTTTCTGTGCTGAGGGGTTCTGTTATTACTAAACATTCTTTGGCCGCCACCTAGTGGTCCTTAGAAGTATGAGCACATGGTTGTTTTTTGGACATATAGTATTTCACTGCATTACGACTATGCCAGCTGCTGGTCATTTCCAACTGTTTATTGCTATTGTTTTAAGGACAGATCAGCTCATGTTAGAGGAGGTGAAACGTGTTCAGGAATGTGCTGTCATGGTGACCTTTGGTACCATTGCGTAAACAGCGCTCGTAAAAAACCCACAACAGCACAGTGAATAAGCTCTCTGTGGCTTTGGTTCTGCCTTTCTGTGCTGCCCAATAGAAAACAGATTTATTTTATGGGGAAATACAGCTGCTTATTCCAAAACCATTCCCTGGAATAAAGACGGAATCGCAGAGAGATCATGAGGAACGCCAGCTGGATGGAGCGTCCCTCCATGGGACCCTTGATCTTGTTGGTGACGAGCCTCTGCACGGTGACAGGTGAGCAGCTAACAGGTATCAGGGGAGGCCCACAGAGCCAACTGGCGCCCATTGGTTATTAAAGGGCCATATGCTGTGATGTTTTCTCGGTACGGTATGTGACAGTGTTTTGCAAAGGCATTCTGATCCTTCCTAGGGCGTCCTGTGCTGTGTCTGTACTGTAGGAGAATGTGGAATGCCTGAATTGGTCAGTAATTATGGCCACAAGCCTTCCTGGGGTCAGCTTCTGCTGGCTCGGCACCTCCAGCTTAAAGTATTCTATACTCGTTCTTCTGGTTGGCTTTCTGCTGTGCTTTTTTCATCCAGGATACTTGGCCCTGATCTTTTCCTAACCCTTCCTCAGTCCTATCAGATCCCTCGTGGCTTTTAGACGTTCTAGCGCCGAACGCACGTTGGGCTGTTTCTGAAGTTAGCCACATTACGAAGAATGATTTACGGTTTTCCTGCCGTCGCTCTACCATGACTCCGCTGCTGTCATGGTTCACTCTGCGGATCCCTGGATTACGCGCTGTGCTCCGAGTAGGCCAAAAATAACATCTGGTATTTAGAACAAAAAATTGAATCTGGTCTTGTTGGAGGAGCCTGTATGTAGCTTTTCTGTCCTTTGGAATTACCCAGATGCCTTAATGCAAACTACGCAAGGGATCAAATCTCTACATTAATGGTTGTCTCCATGCCACCTGTGCGAATCATGAAGTGCAGCTGAAAGCCAACAGAGGCTCTTTGGCTCCCCACCATGCCTGGCTACTCTGTTTGGTAGGATGAGCCTGACTTGTAACTGGGCTGCTCCATTTCCTGTGTCCCCAGTCATGACGGGCTGAGGGTCTAACATCTGACTGCAGATGGATAATTATCACCTGTTTTCCTCACTGTTTAGTGAAACACCAACCTTAAATGTAGTGTGTACTGGTGTCTAACCTTAAATGTAATGTGTACTGGTGTCTAACCTTAAATGCAGTGTGTACTGGTGTTGGATCTTAAATTTGGTCTGTACTAATATCTAGTAATTTACCTGCTATACAGTTACTCTGTATTATTCGTTGTATCATGTTTAGTACTTTATTCAATTTGCATGAATATGGCTTTTCGATTCTCCCCCATACGGGCACGGTACACTGTTCATCCCTCCTGCAGCGTTAACGTGTGAAGGACAGTGTGGACAACAGCTGCAGGCGTGTTCCTGTCACGCTACGTGCTCGTCTCTTGGGACCTGCTGCACAGATTACCGGCAGTTCTGCCTGGAGGTGTCTCCGTACTCAGGGACGATGTTCGGTGGGACGGACTTTGTAGTCCTCAACGCGACGTTTCCATTGGACTCCACTGTTATCTGCAGGTACAGACCAACGCAATGACAAAACGAAACCAGGCTGCAAAGTCTGCATGCAGCGTGGGTGCCAAAAGTGAGACAACACTGTGTGTCGCTGGCAGGTTCAACGGCGACGTTTACACGGCTGGCTATGTGGACGTCGAAGGCTGGGCTCACTGTATCTCCCCCTTACTCTATGAGACTGGGTTTGTTCCTTTTGAAATATCCATGGACAACGGAGTGACATTCAACAGGACAGGGATGTGGTTATCAGGTACTAAAGAATGTAATGGACAACCACACTATTACAATCTGTTTATTTAGGAGACATTTTTTTCCAAAGCAACACATTCGGGGGTTAAGGGCCTTGCTCAAGGGCCCAACTGTGAAATCACCCTGGTCACCATAGGATTTAAATCAACAACCTTCCGATCACACAACACACAAATGATAAAAATTAAACTGAATCTGTGTTTCTTTTTTTCATAAACTGGGTGTTATTGAACCCTATTTTTCCTGAAGGTTAAACCCCTAAACTGACAAATTCTGTCATTTGCGAAGCCATTTAAGGTGTCGTCATTGCTTTGAGCTCAGCTCTTTTTTTCTCCTTGCAGTGCATTCTGGGAAACTGGAGGCAGAGTTCAAGGTGGCTCTGGGCAATGCTACACAGTGGCAGTACTACGGCACGCCAGGCGTTGGGGGCAGCCTCAGCCTGTCATGGAAGCCCTGGCAGATCAGAGCGGACATGGTCAACATAGAACTCTGGGCCTACCGGGAGACGGGTAGGTTCGCTGCGGAGATGTTGTGGGTTGGGTCCTCTCAGACAAATCTGTGTCAGATTCGGGCCACATAGGCACATATGTCACTACTTAACCTAGAGAATGGGAAGCCCTATGTGCACCTCTCCCTCAGTAACATGATGGCGGGAGGCGGTTGTGGGGTCACTTTCACCATCACGAGTTGATTTGAGCTTTTTAAGAAAACATCCAGCCGCATTTAAACAGATGGATAATGACCGCAATTGATAGATGGTATCTGCTAGTGGCGGCTGGGCTGGGTGTATGATGTCATTGTCTCGCCACCACCACCAGGGGAGACCTACTCGGTTTCCTGGGCCGCCGAATGGAAGTACCTATATTCTCTGGGGAAGGGGCTGCCCAACAATGGTAGCTTCAGCTTTGTTCCAAAGCCTGCTGAGAGCCCTTTCTCTGAATGGGAGCTTGGAGCTGTGCGAGTCAGTGCCGGCTCATACCCTGATGGGACAAGGTAAGGGGGACACATTTGGCTCTGCGAGTCACATAACCGCATCATGAACATGACATAACCATGAAATAATGAAGTTTAACTGGCTGCTAGAAATGTAAGTATTTACCCCTAGATTACCTGTTATTTCTGCTAAGAAGTTGAATGCTAGGAACATGCTCACTGGAACTGATAAATAATACTAATGAATGATCTGTCATTTTCTATCCGCTCGTGGGAGGTTTCCTTAAACAAAAATGTTCTGAGGGCAGAACAAAAAATGATTGGTTCAGAGAGATAACCAATCAGATTGTAGTGGAGGTGGGTCCAAGCAGCTAGAGGAGGCAGGACCAAGACATCTGATTGGTTGGTCCTGCATCCTATAGTTGCTTGAACCCACCTCCTCTACAATCTGATTGGTTATCTTTCTGAACTAATAATTTTTTGCTCTTCCCTCAGAACATTTTTGTGTAAGTAAAACTGCCCTGAGCTTTCTTTCCACAGCAAATGGGGGCGGAATTAATATAGAGCTAAACCACTGTCATCATGCTGATCTCAGTTCGAGGTCCTTGGGAACCTCTTTGCACGGCAGTGTGCTGATGGCTGCCCGAGCTCTCACTGTGGTGGGCATTATGTTTCAGGAATGTTCATGCCGCCTGGAGTGAGGACCATGCCCTGGCCTGGCACCTGGGCGACGCCTTCCGGCGGGACTCTGTCGCCTGGGCGACGGCAAAGTGCCTGGCCTGGGACATGCTGGAGAGCCGGTTGCCGAACTTCCTTAACGAGACGCTCGACTGCCCCTGCACTCTGGCCCAGGCGCGCGCCGACACCGGCCGCTTCCATGTGAGTTGGGCTGCCGACACTAACGGTCCTCGAGCATCGTACCTGCTAAGAGACGCCTAGAGAGATGTGTGAGCATGCAGAGTGACACGACTTCGTTGTTTCCTCAGACGGACTATGGCTGTGACATAGAGAAGGGCAGCGTGTGCACCTACCACCCAGGCAGCGTCCACTGCGTGCGAGCCATACAAGCCAGGTGCCAGCCGAACAAGTCAACATAACTGTGTTAGCGAAGAGACGGTAGCCATGAAACGATTGGCTTAAACTTAAAAAAATGTAAATATGCATAGAAATGTGTTAAATGGAACTAGTTTTGTAATACGTCATTTTTGGGATTACGTTTTATCAATCAATAATTCTGTGTTTTCCCTCCTCCCACTACGTCCGGTGACCTTGGCCTGTATCATGTGACAGATTAGGCTGTAAGAGGTTAAGCCCTAAACCAATCAGGGATGCCGTAAATGATGTCACTCAGCATGAGACTGACAGCCTGTTTCCTGCCCACCGGCAGCCCTAAGTACGCTGCTGGACAGCAGTGCTGCTACGACGCCACAGGCTCCCAGGTGCTGACGGCGGACTCCATCGGGGGCAGCACCCCTGACCGGGGGCATGACTGGGGGTCGCCGCCCTACAGGCGCCCTCCAAGGGTGCCCGGGGCATCTCACTGGCTGTACGACGTGCTCAGTTTCTACTACTGCTGCTTGTGGTCTGACAACTGCCAGTACTACTTTAAACACCGGCCATCAAGCGACTGCAGGACCTACCGGGCTCCAAAAGCAGGTGGGCCTTCCAGAGACTCTTCCTCCTTCCCATCTCAGATTACATCTCTGAGCTGCTCTTTGCATCTTATCGTCACATTACCTGGTTAACCATCTAATTGTTAGAATGGGTTACAGACACCCTGACCTACAGGGAAGGCCCAGGGCAGTGAAATCGTTACCCTTTGTGTCGTCTGTCTGCGTGTCCTGGTCTTCACAATAAAGCTTCCTTGCATAGCTGCTGAGAGAGCCGTTCAGCTATCCATTTTTCTTCATTAAACCGAATCCCGCCCCCCCCCACAAATTAATCGTTTTTGTCAGTAAGAAAACAAGTGACAAACAAGTGAGAATATATACGAACCCGGCTGCTGATTTAATTCCACGGTAAATCACCCAGCCGGTCTGTCGGTGTTCTGCCTGATGGACATTTTTCTTCTGTGATGGTTTCCTCTGAGATGCACCATGTGCAGCAATAAGGAGAGCAATCAAGTAAGCAGCTGAGAAAATAATCTCTGTTTGTAGCTCACTTAATGTGCTATTTGTGGTATTTTTGATAACTAGCAAATTCTCAAATGTATTGCTTACAATAGGAGTGTGGCCCCATTCACCAGCTGAAGTGGTTTGACGTTTGATTGCTCAGCATGCTCGATGTGCAGCTGCTTTGTGTGTTGAGTGGGGGTTGGCTCTTCTCAGGTGTGGTGTTTGGCGACCCCCACTTTGTAACGTTTGACGGCATCAGCTATACCTTCAACGGGCAGGGGGAGTACTACCTTGTGCGGGCAGCTAGCAAAGGCTTGACCATTCAAGGGCGGACGGAGAGGGTGAAGATGGAGAACGGTGAGAATCCTAAAAAACAGTACTGCCCTATCTCCTGCTTTCCTTCTCGTAGAGCATAAGAGGGTAACGCTGATCCTCACGGCCATACCCACCCATGCTAACCTGAATGGATCTTTCAGGCACCCTAGCAAAGGCGGCCAGGTTGTCTGCGGTGTCCATGCAGGAGAAGACCTCTGACATCATCGAGGTGCGTCTGGCCAGCCAGCAGGATCACCTGCAGCTGCTGAGGAACCAGCAAGTCCTTTCCTTTGCCGAGCAGAGCTGGATGGACCTGTCAGGTTGGGCTTTACCCTCGACTCCTTGGCTCATAATCACTCATGGGTCACCATGTGTCACTCCCCCAACATTCAGCATCACATGACCTGGCACGAGATGTTTCTGGGACTTAAGTTCTATTCTCCTTTAATTACCCTTTACACTCCTGGCTGGTGTGCATTTTGATTACCGTCTAGGAAATGATGTATGGAAAATTATGATGTAGTGATAAATTCTACAATCTGCTGACAGACACCAGCGATTATAACATGATATCTCCCATTAATGGCTCCTTAGCCACGTGAAGATTCTCTGGGTAGCCTTCGTTAATATCGTATAGTTTAAGCATTAAATGTTTGTTTCCCAAGAACAACCGATAGGACGAAGTTGTTCATTTTATGGGGAGCAGTTTATAATGTAATGATGGTGGTGATGATTAGCGCAGCTTGGAACTCTGTGCCTCCATAGTCCAGGAGAACCAGGAGATGGGTGGGGCGTCTTATTAAATGAAGATGTACTTTTCGAGTTGTGGTGTCTTGAGGCTTTAACGTTGTGGTAACATTATGACGTTGTATTTTGCGCTACTCTGCCCCCCCCCCTTCCCCCCTACAGGTGTGTTTGTGTTTTCGCCGATCCCTCAGAACATTACTGTTATGTTCCCTTCTGGCGCGGGGGTGGAGGCACGGGGCCGTGGGGACGCCCTGGCCGTCACTGTACTGCTTCCCGAGGAGTTCTCCGGCGACACGCTAGGCCTGCTGGGTCAGATGAACGGCGACCCCGCGGACGACCTGGTTGCCAGCGACGGGGGGGTCCTCCCACCAGACCAGAACAGTCCAGAGGTCCTCTTCTCCTTCGGGGCTGGCTGTGAGCAGCACTTTTTACTACGATCCATATTTTCATCCCTTATCTGGTACTGAACCAGCGTAAATGCAAACCAGATACCACATACTATAATGTGACCCTGCAGACTTTGAGGGATGCGTGTGTGGGAGGGAGGGGGAGTTGGGTGTTTAGAGTAATTCATGCCAGTTTTCCCCCTCATGTCAGTGTCAGAACTGTGACAGCTGCCTTTAGGTTGGTCAATTCACATTTTTCACTTTGACAGTTTCAGTTGCTTATATAGCACTTTTGGGGCCCTGTTTACACTCTATTTTATTGTATTGGAGCCAGTTAGGATGAATACTTTGCGTGAGGACCGTGCAGCTGTTCCCTCATGTAACTCAAACCTTCAGATTAGTTTGCGGCTTCGAATATCAATTGATCCATTTTCATTAGTGGATCAAAAGTTTCATATGGCACACTGAGCCTCAGATGGGATGCCTTCGGGATTAACTTTTCTTTTAGTGTGTGACCAAAAACGTGAGCTCTGTCGGGAAGATCTCATAATCTCACATTCGCCGTCGACCGTAATAGCTTTTATCACATTGCGAATTGCCCTCGAAGGTCTGCAGGGACCAGATAACAAAGGGTGGAAGTTTCTCGCCTGCGAACGGCAGCGATCATCGCCATCACGGGCACACAGCAGACCGGTTTATGGCTGCAGGCCTGTAAAATTACCTGGACTTTACTTGCCAAGACTCTGGCGTTCAGAGGTGCCAAAGAAGGGGTGACTGGGAATTGCCCTCCTTAGCTGATAGCGTTACCAGGGTGACAGCGCCAGCCAGCTAAGGTGGGGCTCCAACTGCTCATCGTGTCCTTCGTGTTTTTGTTCACTCGTTGGAAAACGCAGCCGCCATGTGTGATCGAGGTGCGGCTTGATGGAGAGCAAAGTGCATTGTGGAGAAAATAAATCCCTCTGGGTGCCACTTGCCCGTCACCGAGAAAGGCAGCCACGCACTCCTGGGAAAAATACGCCAGTTACTGTCAAAACTGGGATGCTATGTTTCCATTCATATTAGGAGCTAAGCTGAACCCTGGATTTTGGGATTTAGTCGCATATGCTGAATCATAATGTGGTATAATTCCGTAAGTTTGTTGACCGTAGTGGAAAAACAGGGTCAATTTTCAATTTTTAGTGTTATATAAGCATCGATGAGACATTAGGGTTTATGACTCCTCTGTAGTCAATGACTCCATTTCTGTCGTTTTCCCGGTTTACGCTGTCAGAATAGGGGTCTGATGGGGCCTTTATATCTTCTAGGGCAAATAGAGAATGAGACGTCCCTGTTCACCTACGACTCCCCTTATTTGCTGGACACCTACTGCTTTGCGCCCAAGCACAACCCGGACTTTGTACCTTCCTTCTCGATGCCCGAGGACCCCAGCGACCCGCTGTACGCGGAGATGAGCGCGCTGTGTTCTGGCGAGGGCTTCCCGCTGTGCCGCTTTGACACGCTGGCAGCCCGCAGCCTGGACATGGGCAACGCCACACGCGAGGCCTTCGTGGCACATGTGTCAGTCGTGGAGGATTTGAGGCCAGGTAGGGGGCTCTGCACCATGCCTGGTGCTCATGGTGGGGGTGACTGACTTTCTGACCACAGTGCTTGGGTGGTTATTCCTGGAGATGCCATCTTGAGGTGTTCAAGCCGTGTAACTAAGCACATTTTACTAAGATAACAATGACCGTTTATCTTGGGCTAATTTTCTCTTGTTTATTGAAAAACACAACTGATACTTAATAGATAATATAAGATAACTTAATTCAGATAATTAAAGATAAATTTCGTTGATCATATTTTGCATCCAGCAGCAAGGTAGATGAAATGCAGAAAACATGTAGGGCAAAATTAAATTATATGTGCAATAAGAAAAAAGCAATAGTGCGGGACTTTTCTGTGGTAAAGATGGCATGCTGACTGAGGTGTTATAATGATGGAGTTTAATTCAGTTTAGGCTCAGGCTCTGTTCCGATTTCAGCTTGTTTTTTCCCCTCGCGTCCCAGCCTGCCTGGCTCGGGCTAGAGACGCTATGACAGACATTCAGCACATATTGATGTGAATGTCTTAACTGGGAGTTTCAGTGAAGTTTAAAGTCTTGTCAGTAAGGAGAGCCTCTGTGTCCTGCTTGTCAGTGGTGTCCTGTGGGTGGCTGGCCCCTCCCAGCAACGGCAGAAAGGCAGGGACACGGTACCTCCAGGGGGCGACGGTCACATTTGCCTGTGATCCTGACTACGTCCTCTCGGGGTCGCCAGAACGTACCTGCCAAGCAGATGGCCACTGGTCAGGTGACCCCACTCACTGTGTTCGGGGTACGTCGGCCGATGACATCACGCTTCTCTCTCCCCACCCCCGCTCTGTCTGTGGTGTTCCCACTGTACTGTATGCTATCAGACTCTTCCACTTCTTTTCTCTGACAGAATGTGAACCCACAAAATCTCTGCAAAGACACAAATCTCATTAATTTGGTCAGATATTGCTACTTTTGTATTATTAAATGTCATGTACTAGACATTTTTATGCAGTATAAAAACGTTTCCATAAATATTCCAACAGCTGCAGAAATTTCCCAGATAGTTGCTGTGGTGTTTTTACTCAGTAGGTAAATACTTGAAGGAAATGGATTTCTTTAAATACTATAGCTCTGTTCATCATTAAGCAGGGTCCCGATGTATAAATCAGTCAGAAAGTTAATAAAAAAAAAGGATCAATATTTTTCTTGGATGAAATGGGGGTATGCCATTTTAAATTTATATCGTCGCATTTAGTGGCTTGGTTCCCCCTAGTGATCAGAATAGGAATTGCACCAGAAAGGCCAGTAGGTGTGAGGAATGCCTCTTTGGCTGGTAAACTGCATACGTGTTGGCATCCTAAGATTCCTTTTGTTTTTTTCAGATAACATCCTGGGAATTGTGCTGGGCAGTGTGATTGGGTCCATTGCGCTGGTCACCTTGATAGCAACAATTGTAGGCCACAGCAAAAAGCAGCAGAGGTATTGAGCCTATGATTTGCACAGATCTCACCTATATTTGTATTTTTTTTAACTTGAAATAAGGTTACTTGAATACAAAGGTATATAACCGTTTATAGAGACCGCTTTTAATGTCTGTGTACAGGATTTGCTCTGTTAGGGGGACACATTAAAAAAAAACTGAAACCACATACGTGAGAGAGACAGAAGGAACATGGCTGTGTTAAGAATGCTGTTCACTGTCAAGAGGAGCATGCTGGTGCAGTGGGCAGCACTGTGGTCTTGTGTTAAGCATGCTGTTCACTGTCATGAGGAGCATGCTGGTGCAGTGGGCAGCACTGTGGTCTTGTGTTAAGAATGCCGCACACTGTCAAGAGTAGCATGCTGGCGCAGTCACAGAAAAAAGTTAAAATGCCAAAAGTCTTGTGTTTTGTATGGTTACTTATGGTTAAGGTTAGGGCTGGGTAGGGGTTAAGGGTGTCATTCTTGGGATTAGGGTTTTTCTCATAGAAATGAATGGACAGTCCCCACAAACATATGAATGCAAACATGTATGTGAAGAGAGAGAGAGAGAGAGAGAAAGAGAGAGGATAAGGGAGTAAGGGAGAGTGTGTGTCTGTTGGTCTTTCCAATCATTTCCCAGTATTGTGAAGGTAACCTTATACTGGGATGCGGAAATCCATATCCCATCACACAGAAACTTTGAGAAATTGGGTCTGCTGGTCCGATCTCTTACAGAACATGCTAGAACATAGCCAAACCACTGTCTGAAGAACAACACACTGTTTAAAAAATCAGGGGCTTAGTCCCACCTGAGCATTCTTCTAGAAGCCACAGCCCCCCATCTCTGGAATGCACATCAGTGCTTAAAGGCACGGAGAGCTTGAAGAGCTCAGTAATCTTCAAATGAGCTTCTCCATCACTATCTTGCGGCCAACCACACTGCCCGGGACCCTGGGGCCCAGGGGCCTTCAGACGGCTCGTCTTTAATGAAATCGGAGGTGCTTCTAACACGGGTCCCATGTACCGTTAGGGATGGCGGGGGCACAACAGACACACATAAATATTAAGTTTGCTACACCTGAGGTGGAAATTACAGGTCCAGAAAGTACAAATTCAGACCAACCAGTCGAGTATATAGAGTATATAGAGTCAGAGTCACAGAGGACTCAACTGGTTGGTTGAAGCAAAACCTTGGTCTGGATTTTTACTTTCCGGACCAGAACTTTCTGCCTCTCTGTAACACAGAGTGTACGCGCACCCAGTTTTCAGGC
This sequence comes from Cryptomyrus ogoouensis, assembly GCA_025773925.1. NCBI lineage: Eukaryota > Metazoa > Chordata > Actinopteri > Osteoglossiformes > Mormyridae > Cryptomyrus > Cryptomyrus ogoouensis. Next base: position 110,819 of record JAOYFF010000009.1, on the reverse strand, counting down.
TGTCCACCAGCAGACCAACAGTGGCTGCCTCAGTATCTCACCAAAGAAGCTTTTAGGCCCTCAAGAAATGTTTCTTCCTTTCCCCTTTGCCAGGTGGCAGATCATAGCACATGGCCACCATGTCTGAGGAGCCAGGGTGCTGGGGGGTTGAAGATAAGGCCTCACCTTTTTTGCAATCTCTCCTCAGCCTATCGCTTTCACCTGTACTCACCATCATAATATTCCGAATTCCCTTTCAGAAAGGCGCCCGAGACGGAGGCCAACGACATCTGAGTGATGGAGCACCATGAACGACTGCATCTTCTAATTCTGGTCATCCCCAAATTTGTGACATGTGGTTTACTCTACCTACTTTCCACCAGGACAACGCTCAAGAGATTCAAGGTTCAAGAGATTTAAGAGTTTTATAAGTCACACACACTTTTATACAGGTTCAACACGCAGTGAAATGAAAAGCTAGTCTGTTCCAAGGTTGTGCAAAAAACCCAGGAATCAACCCCAGGTCATATGAAGAGGAATCTTGCACGATACCACTACACCAACAGCACTCAACCAATCCCATGGTGGCTCAGGCTGATTCTTCAGCAACACATTTCCTTTGGCGGCGCTGGGACTATTGGACACGGGATCTGCATGAATGGACTGTCGGTCTGTCAGTACATGCAAGGGTAATTCCAGCTGTTTCACAGGGCAGCACCGTCCCTGATTGCTGGCTGTTTTTTAGATTTCATTTTGTAAATACTAGCTAAATTAAGTCATGGTCCGTTACTGTTCCTAGTGTAAACCCATCTTCTGCCACAAACTCGCAAACGGGGTTGTGGGGAACTCCCCACATCATTTAATCTTTCATCTCACTCCTGTGAGGAGAAACATAGTGCCCGTTGGTGTAATATGGGATTTGCATGCAAGGTTTATGCAAAAAAGGGGATTTGCCTTTGACTCATGGACAGCACCAACACTATTGGGGCATTTTCTGGGTGTAACGGACATAATTTCCCCCCTCATTCCTCTCTGTTCCTGTCTTATCCTGTCATATGACCTAAAGCTGTAATATGATGTGAAAATTAGAAGAAAAGATGAAAAATCATAGAGGACGCCCTGAAAAACTGCAGCATTATATGTCTGACTAGGACACGGTTAGATAGCATATAATCTCTGATTCTTGAAAACACTGATCTATGAGAATCAGTGTCAGATTAGGGCCGCATGCTGCCATGTGGCCCAATCAGATAACTTTGGGATGGAACTGCTTGTGAGTTTGTGGAGGTAAGAGGAAAACTCGTAACGTGGGTCTGCTAAGGGTTAGTGCTGGAAGCAGACCTCCTCCGCGGGGCTCCAGGTCACGGCGGGACGGAGCTTTTGAAGCTCTGCAGTGGAGCAAGTCTGCAGTTCATGCTGTTTGACTTGGCATAAGCTTTTATCGAAAGTGTTGCGCATCGATGGCGTTACTGAATTATACGGCTGCATTTATGGTGTGATTGGGAGTCTGCTAACGGCATTTATAACTAGATCCAGAAAGGAGATATAATACAGGCTGGGTTCCATTTTGGATTCAGATGTGTTTCTCGTTCGAGAATCTAAATCAGAAATGTAATGTGTGTGAAAGACCTGGTCTGGACCTGGATCCCCATTCCAGACTCAGAACAGATATAACACAAGCAGGGGCTGCATTGGTATCTGGTTTCATTTTAAATCGGTTTCTGATTTCAGAGTTAGAAACCACATCTAAGTAGGCGAGATGCCATGCTGGATGAGTTCTTTGGAGGAACATCTCCTGGCCAGTCCTGACAGAGGGTGCCTCTCTCAGGAGCTTCTGAGATGCGTCTTCAAAGCCAAGCTTAGTGAAGCCGCCCCCCCCCCCCGACCATGCCTTGGGCCCTGAGCTCCGCGCACGCTGGAGATCACAGTCACAGCCCCCCAAGGAGCCTGCCCTGGCTGGCATCCTGGGCCCTTTCTTGTGGCTGCCTCCCTGCATGGGATATTAACAGTTGTAATCTCCCCAGGTTTTATCCGAGATGGGGAGGCACACATGTGCATTTCTGCTTCATCGCTAGAGGATGAAAGAACAATTTCCAGCTCGTTGCCGACACTTGTTCGTAGCTGTAATGTTTATGTGTGCTTATCTCATAGCCCCCCCCCCCGCTTCAACTGCAATTACGGTAATTCTGCTCAAACACTCGTTGGTGTTCTGTGTTTGGCAATGGGCTGCATTCTCTATGGGGAATTTCCATCAAAATCACTTCTATCCCTTTATAGTAAGTGGATTAATGTGGCTCATGGACTGGCTTTAAGTGGAGTTCTTTTTTAAACTAGAATACAGTTTCTAAAATTTGCAGCTTGTAGTCAAGGTTTTCAATACCCCCCCTCCCACCCCGGGGTTGTTTGATGTTTCAAATTAGCTCCTGCACATGAATGCCGTGAAAGGCATGTTCAGGTAGAGGATGACAAACAGGTAAGACTGGGTTACACGGCCCGGCTGACGTGTATTGTGGGTGCGGTGCAGACGTGACTCGTGTGGCGAGTCTTCGCAGCCTTTTTTTGCCGCGTGTCTGTACCCAGTGACTGCAGAAGGGGCCTGTGTGCCGTGTGACTTCACTGTGCATTTCGAGCTATTTCAGGGACTCAGGCCGACGCCTCACATCCCCTCTTCCCTGCCTGTGTCCCGTATCCCTTCTCAGGATGCCAGGAAATGCTTGTTCACTGGTCTGGTAGCGCGATGAGTGCATAGGGACACATATGGTGGTGTGTTTTGGAGCTATGAGTCACGATGCAGTTTTTTGGAAGGGCTGACGTCTTCCCGTGGCAGGAGGCCAAGGCTCTGCATCTGGGGAAAAGCGCTCCACTTTGGTGACAGTCTGGCGGAATGAGACCACTCACCACATGGAGGAACGTCAAACTAATTCCACGTGACGTGCAACCATGTAACATCTTGGCTGGGGTGCTCTCTGCCCTGGTTGTCCTGAGGCCCAGTGGATGCAGTGTCATGTTTTTTTGGATGTATGAGAGCCATGTTGGGGGTGGGTGGAAAAACAATCAGTACGATAGGCCTTCCTGGGAAACACACTGGCAACAAAGGGCACTGCCACCATCCAGTGTAGCAGAACCTTCAGCTGCTGTAATTCATTTGTTCAATGTCTTATCTCGCCAAAGCCATTGTCCATTTTCACCATTAGCAGTCCTGTTTTTTTGACACTTTGTGTGTCTTTTCCGTGACATCGACACTTTATGACTGAGCATCAGCGACCGACTCAGTGCATTTTGCAAATTTACCTGAGGTCCCCATCAGCTGGTTCCGAAAATTCTCGACAGACGTCCAAAATCAGGATAAATCGTCCTTCACTGTGGACACTGAAGGTAAGAAAAGAATCCATCGTTAGTTTGCTTCGCTTACGTAAAATTCAAAACGGCTTAATGCATTGGATGTTTTTACCATCACAGTCCAAAATGGGTTCCCACCCCTGTGCCTGAGCCAACAACGTTCAGGTTTATGTCTCTAAATCACTGGCGTGCGATATGTACAAAAACTTAATAAAAACAAATAATAAAATAAACAAGGCAACACTACAAGTTATGGCAAATACTGATGTTACCTTAGATTTGTTATTGGAAGGCGGGCCAATCTTTTTACTTTGATTGCATCATTTGATAATCCAGGGGAGCCTCTCTGCAGTCCTTGCATAATCCAATAATAATTCAAAATCCTCAATCAAGGGTGGCAGCAACATTACAAAAATCCCTGGGTGGCTAAAAGCTGTTAAATGCTCCTAAATAATGGCTAAGATCGAAGATATGTACCTCAGACCGTAAACCCTTCTGATCTTAGAGGACTTCGTTCCTACTGTCACTAATCAGGCATAATTTCTTTGAACTCGTTGCCATTAGCTGCCAGGCTTCCTGTGTAGCTCGGTCACTGTTGGCCGTCATCGTGCCATTTAACGGCCGGGAAAGCGGAGGGAAGCAGGCACCCAAACATTTCGTCAGGACTTTGATAATTCATCCCGTCTAGGAAGTGAAAGCAACATTAAAAAACAAACTGTGTGTTTGGGTTGAGGGCCATGAGCAAGATTTGGCCTAATAATTGTTTTCATTTTCCATGGCCAGATCTGGCAGAGATCATTAGGTATCTCTGTCATTGTGGCTTCATAACAAGGCCTGCTAATGGAGGAGGTGCACTCTGATGTGTGAAAGGCGCACTACATCTCTGGTGCTGTGTTACTCTGCCCCCCAGGAAGCCTGGCCAGTGATCTTTCCCTTGTTAAAGATAAAATTACAGTGCTTATTACCCCAAACATTACCCAGGCTCTGAAGTGTTGATTTGGCAGAACGTGTTTAACAATATCACTAGGACTACTTAACGATATTACTAGAACTATTTTCCAAATGACAAGTTTCAGGGGATATTGAGGGTCCTTTAATACAAATCACATCATAGCATTGTGCGATTCTGATTCTAGTCGAAATGCTCTAAAAACGTTCTAATGTCACTTTAATGTAACTTCAAGAAGAGAGAAACGCATATAACAATAAAGCAAAACAGAATAATAGATAGAACATAATATTCCCTTAACAGCCCACTGGAGGGCAATACAATTCGCCCCTCGGGGTACGTTACCGGGGGATTTCCCTCTTAATTAGAATTTCTTTAAGCTTTCCTTTAACTTTGCATTTTTTAAGTCATTGGTGTTTCATAACGAAAGGCATTCCTCCTAAGGGGTATGTACTCTGCAGCTGGGTGCACTGGCTTTACGAATACGTAGTGCTGACAGCTCTGCGGCTCTAATGATCCCCCCCCCAATCCCAATACACACCCCACGTTTACTGGTCCAAGCAATTGGGCAGATCTGCTGCCATGTGACCTGAAATCGGATCTCACTGTCACCACGGCCCCAGTCCGCGTTCATATCTGCGACGAGCGGGGCAGGACTGGCCGCACTCAGGACTGGTCGCTGCCGCGTCTCCTTCGTCCCTTCAGCGTTTAAGTCCAAGTTCTGGTCACCTGCGATCCACCTCCTGTCTGCTTGGACGGAGAGAGAAAAGCCTACATTCCTTTTTCATTTTTCCAAGCGTAGCGATGAACTCGATTTTAGTTTCTGTGCTGTTTTTTGCTGGGTTTTTCTACAGAGCTACCTCTTATCAGTTAGGCACAGGTAAGTACTTTAACGTCACCTGTTCTTTTTTCCCCACCAATTTTAATTCGTCTCGAAATGTGTCGATTCTTTCTTTCTTGCCCATTTACTATCTGGATCTTGCAAAGCACGTTTTGATGTACTTTAATTAAACACGCTCACTTAATTTAGAAAAATTATCAACGATATACCATGACAGTACGTCTCGGCTGCAGAATCCGTCAACGTTGTTTTCTATTATTCTTCATAGATATACATTTATTGTCGAGAAAGAGGCGATATTTGTCCATCCGTGCCGCACTCGGCACCTGACACTTGCGGTAAAGTTTAAAAAGCTGGTGGATGCCTTCCTATTAGTAATGTAGGACTCATCTGCAGGAAGATCTGACGAAGGCAATACTTTAAAATGAATTTTTACTTTTTGTTTTATATTTGCTTTTAACTTAATTGCTTGTTAAATAGTGTTAATGCAAACGTTGATACTGATATTGTATTTCTTTTTCCCTGCTTGTCCAAACCACCTTACAGTTTTACTAGCTATACCGTCGGATGTTTTAATGGAGCGTTAAGTACATTCTAACGATGTAAAGGTATCCCGGTCCCCTTCCCAGACCGGCAGTCTCCAGGTTGTAAATCAGTGTCCTCCACCACCACCGCTCCGTAAATGCAGAATCTCTTATTGCATGTCATGAGTATCTACGGGATATTTTTCCGTTTTCACTCTAGTACCCAAATAGACTTTGACTTCTTAATGTGTTTAAACAAGCATCCCTTGCGCAGTGCAGAATGATTTCTCACGTGTTTGCCGACACGAGTTTATGTGCTTCGGCCACGGCGAAATGTGTTTCCTATTTGGGTTAGTGGAGCGTTAACTTGTTGAGGACCGGATCGCTGCGGGAAACCAGAAGCCGCGGCGAAGGACGGCGATCTCCCGCGCTGGCTGCCCGGACTAGCTCCCTTTTAGCATTGCGTGGGTCTCTAGGTACAAGTGATGGACACCAATGAAGATGCGTCCGGTCACCTGTAAGTTGTAACAGTGCATAGTGCCTTACAAATTACGTTTTAAGGTCTTTTAAAAAGCTTGACGTTCGGGATGATTCAATGGTGTACTGGCTGCCAGCCCACTGTAATGTATTGGACTAGATGATGGACTTTCTATTGTTACGTGAACGAATTCATTCAGTTGGAAAAAACAGTAACCAGATCATGGATTTTAATGTATTCCCAGCTTTTACAGCTAGTGTTCTGGACCTTAAACGGCTTGGATCGTTATGTATCATATATTTGGATACTGACTTATTTCGGAAACAAAATATCCTGGTCAAATTGTAAACTTTTTATTGTTTTGGATTAAATATGAAAAAATGACATAGTGATGAAACGATTAGCGTGAAAATTTATTTAACCGAAAAGTTGGTTTCGGAGCTCTGTGCCAGGTAGAGGCAGCTGCAGCTGACAATTGTTGCCAGGAGAAAAATTATATGCATACTCCTGTAGCTAAACAAGTAAAACATTGTGATAACGAAGGTTGTGGGTTCTAATCCCAGGGAGAACACATAAATTGTAACGCTGTCCTCTGCTTTAAGTCATTTTGGAATAAATTGTCAGATAAATGAATAAAAAAATACATATATATTTAACTCATGTTCTCAGTTGTAACGTGTAAATCAATGTGTCCTGCAACTGAGCTAGATAGTAATGGTGACCGTCTGTTAGAAATTTGGGGCTGTAGTTAGTTTGCTAGATTATACATGGGACAGTACAGATCTTTATGGCTTTGGATGGGACATCATTTACCCGGAACCGGGCGCGAACTCAGCTTCTGTCTCTTATTAGAGGCCCGTCCAAGGCCGTACACAGAATGTTCTGGGTTTTATTTCAAACAAGCGAACACTGCTTTGTTTCTTGCTTCTCGCCAGATGCTCTTGGTAAACAACTTTCCAGATGTGGACTGAGCTCGCACATCAAAGGGCACGCCGAAAGGACCAGCATTCCAGGCCTCCTTGTCATTAGAGCCTTTCCAAAGTGGACCAGGAGCAGGTTAGCTGGTGCAGGACTCAAGCGCTCTGGCTCTGTGGATAGGAATTAAGCCTAGTTTGTATTTCACCTGTCCGCATGTTGTTATGCTGCTCGTATGGTCGTGCTTGCGGACTTCTGCATACATACTGTATTTGTCCGTGTACGCAGATGGTCGTGGTTGGCATATATGTATGGTGGTAATATTCCTCCGGATCAGCAGGCTCTCGATTCCTTGCACATGGGCAGTCAGCATGCAAAAAGTCAGGTCCTAACGACATGCGGACAAGTGAAGTACAGGATTGGTTTTTACAGGACAAGTGAAGTACAGGATTGGTCCCCGTGACCGACTGACCCTCTGTCCTCTGTTCCGTCCAGTGGAGTGGACAGCGTGGGCACAATGAAGGCTGTTGTGCATACATGCC
>JAOYFF010000009.1:84764-98913 GCA_025773925.1 Cryptomyrus ogoouensis | reverse complement strand
GGTTCCGTGCGTCCCTGTTAGGGGCGGCGGGGTGGGGCTGGCACGAGTGGAGCGGGATCGTGAGCGGGGCGGGAGGCGGGGGGGGGGGGGGGGGGGGGGGGGGGGGGGGGGGGGGCTTTCCGCATTTGCGGCCCCCTGTGACATCCGTGCCCATTCCCAGGGCACCGTTGGCATTGAGCCATTTCTGAGATCTTCTGACTTTCCCCCACAGCCTCCGTTCTTACCCAGTGAATTGCTGGGCCTCCTTGGCAGAAGAGCAGCTTGAGGTTGATGTTGGCCATGAAGAGCAGGTATCTTGGAGCATCTTAGGCAAGGGAGCTGCAAGTTAATAGCATGGCACAAAACTTGGAGGAAGTCCTCTATACACATGGGCTAGATTCTCCATGCAAGTTCTCATAGGTGAATCGTCTTTATTAAAGTTTATTTATTGTTCCTTTACCATTCAATTCCAGCTAACTGGGTTCTATTTACCTGGGTTCTATGTACCCTTTCATACAGGTTAATCTGGTCCACAGATAATCTAAATGTCTCCAGTAAGTAACATGTGGGTAACTTGCATTTAGGGTTCTTTCCCTCCTTACTTGTGTGGAAAAAACATTTTCACATGTTAGATTTGTTCCTGAAGTACCAAGCTAGGCCAGGGCCTGTCTTGGGGGTGAAGCAATAGGGGACAGGTCTTGATCTTTAACTGTTAAACTGTTTTTTTTTTTCACATCAGGGCGTTTACCGTCCGTGCTGTGTATGTATGTTTTTACTTGTGTGTCATAATGACAAATCGTATATTATATTGTATGTGAAGCGCTTTGTGACTTTTTGTCTGTGAAAGGCGCTATATAAATAAACTTTACTTACTTACTTACTTACTTAAACCAGTCTCACTCTGTGTAGGTGAGGCATGGGAGATGGCTGTCTAATAGAACAGCACAAATAGTTCATGCTCGGTATAATGATGCCTTCCTTGGTTCTGAAGTGCCGTTCATGTTTTTCTGATGAAAATGAATGGATTTCTGAGGTTACATTTGCTCCTGGGGCCCTGATGTGTTTTCACAGCTCTGCTCTTCCCGTTCGGCCACCGCCTCCCCTCCGTGGCATGGTTAGCCGCAGAATCCTTTTGGGTGCCAGAGTCTCTAAACCAAGTGCCCAAAAAAAGGGCAAAATGGACACAATGCCTGATTTTCTTTGGAGGTGCCCCAGCTGGCATAATTGGACTTGACAGGCTGCTTTTGGGCCTGGTCTCCTTTCATTTCCTTTTTCCGTTTTGAGACGACCAAGTCAATAGAAGTATCTGCACTGCACTTGTAGAATCGTCTGCAAAACCGATCTCAAACGATTTAGTTTGCATATTCCAGTTCCAGTATGGTTTTTAGGAGAATGCTTCTTCTAAAATTTCGAAAGGAGAATGCATGGGTCTTCTAAATGTTGCTCACTGCAAAACATGCATCAAGATCTATGCAGTTGACTAGTGACAGACGACGAAGGGATGGCCTCCTTGTCCTGGCCTGAGGCTTTGCTTAGAAATGGTACTGTACAGGGATTCTCCTGTGTTCCAGAGTGCTACACGGCCAACGGTGAGGACTACAGGGGCCAGCAGAACCAGACTAGCCTCCATAATGGTCTGCAGTGCCTCTACTGGAACGAGACTCTCCAGCACCCCTACAACAGCGTCAAGTTCCCCAACGGAGAACGGGGCTTGGGCCCACACAACTACTGCAGGTAAAAGCACGAGGTTACTCCCCATCAGTAGTACAGAATTAAGCTTTTTTCATTCACATGAATATCAAGTGTGAATATTAGTCAAACTTCAGGTCTGCGTTCCTGCTTCGATCATTTGTTCTGGGTGAATGAGTGGAACATTTGAAGGAGCGAAATGTTCTAGAAGAATTGAGACCTACTGCCTTTCCGAGAAAAAAATCAGTAGAAGGAGACCCAAAGGATGACAATATCTATAAAGGCCTTTTATTGCTGTTCTGCTACCTTTTCTTCTAGCAAAGATGAAGTGAGGACATGTACAATATCCGAATCCATTGCTGCCTGCATGTTCAGACCCTAAACAACAACATTAGCAGACTCTTTAACCTGGGAAAACATTACTGACAGGTTCCTTAGTCTAAATTGTTGCCTTGAGTTTTTTTTTTGATAGAAGGTTCCTGAGGGTACTGACCAGTAAGTCCAGCATCGCTAATCAGAGTAGCTCTTGCTGATGTGTCTGGTAACGTCGAGCTGAGGAGGTCTCCTGTTGTAATGACGCTCTGCTCTATCTCTTCAGGAACCCCGATGGCGACGTGGGGCCGTGGTGTTACGTTGCAGATAATGAGGATGGAGTCTACTGGAAGTACTGCCAGATTACCACCTGTCAGAGTGAGTCAAATTGTTGGTCAAGGCTTAGTTTGGTCATTTGAAGCCCCATTGCAGCTCATACTATTGGGTGAAGAGGACTTTAGGGTGAGCTAATGGGCACATGGGAGTGTAGATTCTTGCATGTCTTAATTAATGCATCCGCATTCGGCAAGTCCATCACCGTAGTGGTTGACTAGACATTTCCATGTATTTATTTTGTGGACACTCTACACCCTCGTCTTTTTGGTCCATAAGGTGATTCCTACACCCTTCCAGTCTAGGCGCTGTGTTATTGGAATCTCAGTGGTATGGGTCTGGACCAGCGTGTTCCAGTGAACAATAGTCTGTTGTCCGACGAATGATGAACTTTAACCAGCAGCTCCGCCCCCAGTCCTGGATAAAAAGTACCCCTCTTGTGGGGTGGGGGCTTCAAGTTCTGAATGTTATTTTTGAGGAAGACCATGTTCAGAGAAACTGCAGACATTTACAACTGCACAGTATCAGCCTGTCAGATGGGAACAGTCTGATGTGGAGCTGCCTGTTTGCTCCAGATGGGGTTTTTACCCCCAAACCCATATCTTTCACTTGTTCTGCGATCTCCGCCTTGTGACCCAGAGGTGACTGCAGTTTCCCCGGTCCGGGTCGGCTGGCTGCGGTCTCTCCCGCCGCTCTCACTGTGCTCCTGCCACCCTCCTTTCTCTTGACCCCCTCTTTCAGAGAAGCGGTTGCAGTAATTTTCCTGAAGCCTGAGGCAGAGGCATGGATGGCTACTTGCGCTACGCTTTGAAATCCGCCTACACCTCGAAGGGTGTCGCCTTTAACCATGCGCGACATGGTACGGCTTAGACTCAAATACGGTCGGTGTTTATCTGCTTAGTATTAGCTGTAAGCAAAGCAGGTGGTCAATGGCACCAAAGGTATTCCTGAGTGGACTGCTACCAAAGAATGTAATAGGGGCAGTCCTGTCACCACTCACCCGTCATTCTCCATCTCCGGCGGTAACAATGTTAACATCCTTTAGTGCTGGTCGAGCCCTGGAGGAACTCCTCCCCCCCCCTCTTTGAAAATGCTCCATAAATGTTATTGAAGTGGTCTGCGCACACCTGCACAGCATGCCTACAGGGAAACCTACCTGAGTGTTGCCCACCCCCCCAAGGAATTCACCTGTCAGCTCCAGCCCCCCCTCCGGAGAAGCACCCTGAAATGACTTGGGCCCCGGATCCAGGTGGGGTTCTGTTACGCAGAAGAACCACAAAGGGGACAAAGACACAGACCACGTTACAGCTAACAGACTGTTAAAATCCCAAGAAAAAAGAGACTACTAGAAGCAAGAAGACTTTGAAGCCCACGGTGGGAGGAATTATTATGGGCTGTTAATCATTATGTAGGATAACCCACTTCCCACTTGGTTGAACTGGTGCTCAGCAGTGCATAAAGACGGCACACAGTAATAATAACACCTTTGGGTTTTAAAGCGTTTGTCCCGTTGCTGGTGTAGCCTTTGAACGATGTGTTTACATGCATCTCGCTGCAATAAACATCCAACTACGTTTAAAAAAAATGTTTGGGTAAAGACAGCCTTAGAAAGCACAGCTGAAAAAATTCGATGGTGAGGTCAGGAGGCTCTAATAGACTCTGTGGTACATTAATAACGGAGGGGGGGGGGGGAGCAGAAGGATGCAGAAGCTTATACTTCAAAGGAACGTTTCGGAGCCTCTTTGAAAAACCCCCCTTGTGTTTTGCATTGATAAACTTTAAAGCGAGAGCATGCACAAACGGGATGCAATTTGCATCGTACGGGAAAATACGTCTCCATGCCGACGCTGGCGCTAGACCGCGGTTGTTGGAAGTCCTAATGCAAATTACCCGGAGACAAAGATTTTTGATGTGTGTAGACCCGGCCCTGCTGTCGGAGGTCTTTATCTTGCTTATATTAAAGTTATATATACTTTGGCTTTGTAACAGACTCTCTGCTTTAGCGGGGGCTGATGACCTAGCCGCATAGCCTTCCCACTAGAAAATCTCTGTCTATTAACAGATTAGCAGTTTTCACTTGGCTGGCGTTCTGATCATGTTGGCAGAGCCCTGCACGTGTGCGCTAAGCAGATCCCAGTAGGGTAACACGACGTCTGGATCCCTCCCAGGGCGTAATCTCGTTTGCAGGAAGGTGTCGTGCCGTTTCCCGCTCATCTGACGTCATCAGGGGGACCATCACTCTGTGGTGTTTGTCCATCCACCTTTCCCGCCTTCTTTAATACACAGTGCCTGGAAACTTTGGCTGCTTTAAGGACAACGGGGACCCGCCCACCCTGACGGGCAGCACCGAAACCTCCAACAGGCTGACCATTCGTGGCTGCATCAGCTACTGTAGGGCACAGAGGTACAAGGTAATGTCACCTCAGGACCCTGGCACAGCTTTTTTTAAATTACAGTGCAGTTTGAACATCTATGAACAAAAAAATGAAAACCCAACTTTGTGGTTACATACCCATCAAGTGACTTGATATCAGCACTAAAATACAGATACTGTACCATTTCACAGGATAGTGTAATATATTTTGCTGTACTCTGCTAAAGCTGCACATTCACCTGTGGGGCGGGGGGGGGATAATGTGGGCAGGGACCAATAAACTGACAAAAAGAAAATATTGTTTTGGGAAGAAGTGAAACTAAAGTCAAGCTTGTGGCATGGAAGAAGGGGAGGGATCAAAAGACTTCATGGGGAACCAGGGGCAGCTAGCAGTAAGCAATTTGCGGAACTTGCGTCACCTGACATCTCCAGGTTTTGTGTGGTCCGCAGCTTGCTGGCATGGAGGCTGGATATGCCTGTTTCTGTGGCGACCGCCTTGACTACAGCCTCCACGAGGAGATGCCCAGCACCGAGTGCAACCACGTGTGCTTCGGAGACCACACCCAGCCGTGTGGGGGGGATGGCCGCATCCTCATCTTCGACAGTGAGTGCACGGTGCCCACCCCGCCAAAAAATAAGCCCACTGACCCCAGCCAACCATTTGCAGCTCCACCCCAGACCCCGTTTTTACATCTCGGAGTAGGTATTGTGTCTGGAGATCTCATGGGAATTTTACTCTCCAAAAGTCTTCTGGGGGCAGAACGAAAAATGATTGGTTCAGAGTGAGAACCAATCAGTTTATAGAGGAGGTAGGTCCAATTAACTAGAGGAGGCTTGCCCAAGACATCTGATTGGTTGGTCCTGCCTCCTCTATAATCTGATTGGTTTGGTCTCTGAACCAGTCATTTTTCGTTCTGCCCTCAGAAGACTTGGAACATTTTTGTAAAACTCCCATGAGCATCTGGAGACGCAGCTGCATTAGTATTGGTGATGTATCCTTTGCCTTGCAGCACGTGTAGGTTCCTGTGGCGGGAACTACACCTCCCCATCAGCGGTTCTGTACTCTCCGGACTTCCCTGACCACTACCAGCCAGGTCGTGCCTGCTACTGGACCATCCAGGTGCCAGGAGCGGAGGCCATCCTCTTTGACTTTGCCCTCTTCGATGTCGCGGACCGGACGGACATGGTTGAGATGCTGGATGGCTACACCAACCAGGTGCTGGCCCGCTTTGACGCCGGAAACCCACCGAGGGACACCACCAACATCAGCGCCGACTTTGTCATTCTTTACTTCTACTCGGACAGAGCTGAGCAGGCCCGAGGCTTTGCCGTGCAGTACCAAGGTGAGACAGCTTGCTTTGGTTACACACAAGTGGACTGTGGCACAAATTAAGAACAGCATCACAAACATATGACATTCTTAAAAGACTAGAAAAGAGTTAGAAAGTAGTATCAGAGGAGATATTAACTCCTAACAGCAGTTATATAGGGAGGGGGTGAACTCTGGAGGCCATCTGGTTGCCAACTCCCTCCCAGGCAATAACCTTAAACAGAAAAGTAGTGATGTGAGGGACTCACATGGTGGATGGGAATTCCACGTGCTGTCAAATCATTGGCTGATTTAACTCAACGAGAACCAGTAAAGCGTCCAATGAGAGTCATGGAAAGAAATCCCACCACTACAGAACAGCTATCAGCCACAAGTCCTTACTGAGAAGAGTTCAAGCATGTGGAGAACATCCCTGCAGCACTAGAACAGACCCACCATGCAAAGGAACCCAATCATATCCCTCAGGTCCTCTGAGAAATTGTCCCCGTTTCGGCCCATTTGTTATACCCAGCCTCGCTCCATGGCCTCCTGTGTGTCTTCACTGTGCCCGGGCCTCCCTGCAGATGTGAGCCTGCCACCAGCAAATGCTTTGCAGACATCTAAAAGAAAATCCCTCCCTTCTCAAGCCTCACTCCTTATAAACAACATCTGTGCTTTGGCAGATCCAAGAAGTGCATGTTACAGTCTGAAATGATAAAGGAGTCTGAAGAAAACAGCCCACTGTCTCTCAGAAACGCTAGCGGGAGACAGTCCGTCCCCAGCCTGCTGCACAGAAGGGTCAAAAAAGTTCTCTCCCCAGGATGGGTAGACATTCCTCCTTTTTACGTTTGTCATCTTCACCATCCCTTTGCTCTGTACCCGTGTGTGTGTGTGTGTGTTAGTGCTGCCAAGACCAGGACACGGTCCGCTGGATCATGAGGAAGAAGAGGAGGAGGAGGAAGAGGACACTAGCGCAGCCGACCCGGAGCAGGAGTCTGAGACCACCACAGAGCGCTCCAACACTAGCTTGAGCGGCCGCTCCAACCAGGTGGTCTACGTCATCACCTCCACGCCAGGCGAGGTGGACCGCAACATCCCAGGTGCCTGCTCACAGTTCTAGGCCCCCTGACAAAGCCATGCAGATTTTAAGCAGTGGCCTCCTTTGGAAAACATCTTTAAGATGCTCACCACCCCCAGGCCTTGTTTTCAGTTCTCCCACGTAATTAGTTTAATAATTACCTATTCTGATTGGGCGCAGAGGCTTCACACCTGGCTCACAGGTAAAGGAAGGTTAGAGATCAGTGCCTGCCCCTGATTTGAATAGCCCTGGGTTAGTGTTTGCTAAAATTGCAGTTATAGTTTGGTACATGTTCTGTTTCTAAAATGAAGATGTTTGCAGGGTAAACAGTACAGGATGGCAATTTGTCTCTCTCTCACCATTTTGTCATCTCTATCACCTGCTTTAATGTCTCCAGCTTCCTCTCAATACTTGTAATCATCATCTTCACCTTCATCTCGTCCTATCACAGCGTGGACCATGTATGCCATGGCAGCGCTCCTGACCCTGGTCGTCATAGCAACGGTGGCGAAATTCTTGCTGCACATGGCCGAGAGGTGAGGTTACTTCCGCCCCCGATGGCCGTCAGCCCGCGTAGACGTGACCGCAAGCGGCGCGGTCTCTCTCAGTCTGAAGACGCTCGCCGTTTCTCTCCGTAGGTCCTCATCCTACCCCGACCTTGCCGTAGCAGAGACCTGTGCTCAGAACACAGCCAGCGACCCCTGGGTCATCCTGTACCGACCATCCACCATCTCTCTCTTCAAGAAGAAGCTAAAGAGTCACCAGGGTGACCTCAGCCCCCTGGTGAAACACTAACAGCCCTGCTAAGGGACCTGCCTCCTGTTGGCCTTTTGGGGGTGGGGTTTATACCAGAGGAAAACAATGCAGCGTCGCACAAAGCACTTATGGACCAATCAGATGTGGGAGGGGAGGGGCCAGGGCTCTCCTTGGGCCGGCACTGCTTCTGCACCGGGTCTCTCCATCCCCGCTTCTTAAGCTGCTTACCCTCCTATGAATATGGCCAGTGGCCGGGTCTATTGGTTAGGAGATGCCATTACAGGAGGAGAACGAGGCTCGTCTTCACAGTCCCCGTCGGGACAGAAAGCGCAGCGCCTGCTGCATCTATGGGTGACTGCAAGCGATGGCCCTTCACCTCTGCACTCAAGCCTTGCTGTCACGTCTAGTTCTGAAGGAGGACCTTCTCGAGCCACCGCTGGGGCATTATTGAGCGCTGAGCAAGGGCCCAGCTTTCAGGAGGAATTCCATCATCATATCACATTAACTGTAGTATGAATCCACTTCACACAGCACTTCTGTAACTAATAAATTGAGCATTCTGAGCTTTATGTCCCAAAGCATGGGTTGCAGTGAGAGCATTTGGGCCAAAGAAACATACAGGTGAGTCAAATGGCACATTTCAAATTCTGCCAGCCCAAAATCCGAACCCGGGAACTTCAGTACATTAGTACCGACTTCCAACTAATTCAGCCACCCAGCTATTTGACTGACAGTCCTATACAAATCACATTTATATACCAGCAAAGCCTCATGGGAAATGGGAGAGTAGGGGAGGGCAGACAGGGAACGTCTCAGGAGAAGAAAACATTACAAGTGCTACATTCACGGTTCACGGAGTACAGGCCGGTGGGATGCGGCGATGAAGAGACCGGACGTTGCGTTTGGGGGATTTAATCGGCGCTCCTCAGGCAGACGCGGGGGGGGGCAGTCGCTCCTGAGAAAGTCAGCAGCTCCATTCATTGTCTAGGTGCACAAATAACTTGCTAGAATAGCAAAAAACTAAGAGGCAACCTGTTATTTATTTTTTTTTGTTTTTGGGGGGGGGGGGGCCGGTTGTGTAGTAATGCAGTGTTTAAGCAAGTGCCTCGGCAGGAAGCCTACATGTGTTATCCACAGTGCCACCTGCTGCCTTTGTACAAAAAGGGAATTTTATACTAATGTAAAATGTTTATAGGTGTGTAATGTCATAATTGCAGGTTTAACTGCTATATACACTATAAAGCTATAACTTGGTTTGGTTTTGGTAGCTTGGTGCCTGTTAGCCACAACACCCACACGGTTTTGTCATGCAACGTAAGATAATAGTGTCACCTACAATGTAAAAATTATTTAAGAACTTTATTTTTGTCCGTTTCAATGAATGCATCTGGTGATTTAATAAACGAAATAAGCACGCATGTTTCGAAGTCTTCCCACGAGCAGTCTAAGAACAGTGTGAGCAGATTACGAGGAAAGTTGATATCCACTGTGGAGCAGGACAGCGAGGAGTCCATTCTGTCACACAGAAGCTTGGGTAGAATGTGACAATGCATTTAATTCTTAAACACTGGATCCATCAAAAAAATATTTTTTTGCCCTGTACATCCCAAAATAGGTACCAATTCTACATCGGATTAAAAAATACGCACCATTTTTGGTCAAATGCAATCTTTGTGTATACATTAATTAAATCACTCAAGAAGACAGAGCATGAATAAAATTAAATAGCAAATACAACACAGATTCTTTAGATGTTTGGCATATACATAAAGACTGATGCACATAAAATACAATAAAAAATAAAATGTATTTAAGACGTGCAGATAATCCGAAGTGCTGAAAAACAGAAAACATCAAATCAGACAAATAGCAAAACCACAAACAAACCTATTTCGCCCCCCAAGGGTGTGAAATTCTGTCATATGAGAACCACAGGATCTACAGGCTTGTGTTTCATGCTTTTTTTTTTTTTTTTTTAAAACAGTATAATTTTATTATTATTATTTTTTTTTTTAATTGAACCAGCCAGGTGATGTTAATTAGCATCTAGGTATTTTCATTCCAGGTTTTGGTGGATCTCCGTTTAAACCAAAGGTGAACGCTTCAAGTTGCCTAAAAGGGATAAAAAAGGAACCTCCATTCAATCCAAATATCCAGCAAGATAACTCACGAACGCAGCAGTAACCACTAAGCCTACGTTTGTTTACTTGTCTGGTTTCCATGGGAAACCAAGTCTGCGGCTCCAAATACAGCAGTCAGGTCCAAGGGGTGGAAAGACACATTCTTTCCTAAGTACCTACAGCCCCCCCTGGGTTTCACGTGAGCTGGTTGCCATTATGTGCCAGACAAGCATCCACCATCTGCACCATCTCGGTGAAGCAGACCTTCCAGCCACCTGGCATGCCAACCACCCTCCACGCTACACTTGTACAAAACAGTAGAAATTTCATTGCATAAAAATATGTAGCCAAAACATTATATCAAAACATACATCATAAATAGATAGAATGTCTAAAAACCCATCAATGGTGAAGGTGCAATGGATCAAGAATTAAACGATATTTCATAAAATTCTATATACAGTGCCTAGCACGACACATTCATACCTGGGTAATGCCAACATGTCATCAGCAAGGTAAATTCTCCAGAGGGCAGTCGCTACGCACCAGCTCCGAAAACTCATGTAAGTAACGTAGTTCAGTTCGAGCCTTTGCTTTGAATATATGCAGACAACCTCAGCTTTATCCATTACGATTAAAATAGTTATGCTGCAATGACTGGGCAAAGATGTGCCTATCATCCGTAATCAATGCAACGTTCAGAAGCATCTGCGAGGTGTGAGAATCTGAGGCACCAGAAAAAGGGAGATTATTTCATCCTGGAGGAGGGCAGAATGGTCCACAGGATGGAAGAGCCTACTACATTTCCCATGCTGCTCCCATGATCCTTTGCTGCCACTTCTCTTCCTGGTCAGCTTCAAGTTTGCATGGAACGTGCAGGACTACCAAAAATGTATCCACCTGCTCCACGATGTGCAGGAACCACAATATCAAGAGGGAATTCTGAGACTAGGCATTATAATTTAAAATATTTACCATCTTTGCTTTTGATAAAAAAAAAGCAAAAAAATATGCACGATATTTGCATAACTATACAATCTTGAATATTAAGTACTACATTCCAAAGAAATTAGATGCTCATGGTACATTCTAAGCTTGTCATGTACAAATGCGCAAGTTCACAATGGGCCCACAGGTTTTTGGGATCCCAACTCTGAAGGAGGCCCCAGACCAAGGCATGCTGGGTACTCATGTGTAATGAGGTAGAACATGCAGCTGGGAAAACGCGAGTGGGCGTGGCCTCTCCATACACCGTCTACATTAACCAGCAGCACTGAGGAGCTGTGTCACGTGGGGAAGCAGACCGTGGGCTCCCCCTGCTGGCCGGGACACATGTTCCGAGAGCATGTTTGATCTCCATCGCTCCCCATGGCATGGAACACCCCAGCCAGCTCCTTCCCCTCCCTCTCTGCAGGAGGGTGCCTGAGGGGTTCTAGGTGCTGCGGAGTTCTGCGGGCCTGACAACCCGGCCTGCAGAAGTTCTCCGTTCTGCCTATGCCGGCCCGTGCCTGGTCAGAGGTGCTCCTGAGGTGGACGCAGCAGCACTGGCTGCTGTCCCAACCAAGACGGTCCTCCGTGGAACAGCCACAGGGCTGGTCCTCTGCATCTGCCTGATCCATCAGGCTGTTGTTACATGGGCCACTTGCATGGGAAGTTTGGGTCAACAAGCCCTGGATGCGCTGTTCATCATCAACCATTTCCAAGAACTTAGCCTCTCCAAGTTGATAATGTTTTTCTTTAGTGGCAGCAGGCGGGATCTTGAAATGGCAGCCACAGGCCACAGTGTGACTACCCCGGTCATCCTGAACCACACTATGGAAGTCCGCTCTGGCGCCCTCTAATGCCCCAGATGGTGTAGTACCATTTCTTTCCATTGGTTCACTTGAACTACAGCTTCTCCTGTTGACGTCAAAAGTGCACTCGGTGAGCAGGTCCTGTCGCCTTTGAGAAGGGGACCCTGGCCGCCCATGACGGGTGGGGGGGCTACCATTCCTCATGTCCAGCCCCGCACTCCCGCCAAGACTCCCACTGCGAAAAACGAAGGGGTCATAGTCGCTGCTCAGTGAGCTGCGAAAGGTGGAGCAGCTACCAAACGTGGCTCGGTTGCTGGTCTCCGTGGAGTCCAGCATCGAGTCGCTAGAGGAGGAGCGGCCACGTCCACACCGGGCAGCGCTGCTACTGTCGCTGCCAGGCCCATCTCCCAGGTAACCGCTGCATACTGACTGGTTGCCATGGTAGCAGGTGCGGGCGGGGCCAAGGCAGGAATGGATGCCGAGGGCAAAGCCTGTGTGGAGCACAGCGGGGCAGATGAGGCTGGATGTTGGGAGGACCTGTTCAGCCCCAGGATTGCTCGGACCCTGGGGGAAAGTTAACCCTTGGTAGAAGTAGTGCTGGTACATAGAGTCGTTTGGGGAGACACAGGGAACTCTGGGAAAGGAGCGACCATGAAGCCTGGAACGCCTGAAGGTGGACGAGTAGGCCGACGGCTGGTGGTATGCCCCAGCGGGCTGGACGTAGACTCCTGCAGGCTGGGAGCAGTCCGCCATGAGCCGGGATGAGGCCCCACCTGCCTGCCGGACGGGGGGGTAGCCACGGAAGGTGGCGGAAAACCGCGGGGCGTACAGCGTCCGATCGACGCGCCCTCCCGTCTGCGTCGCTGTGGGCGCCAGGCTGCCACGGGGACCCGTGCCGCCGGAGTTGGGGTATCCAGGGGTGGTGCGGTGCACACGGCCCGGGTGGTGGGCCGGGAGGACCACCCTCGGACGACGAGCATGCGGCGGAACCCCCGAATTGACACAGGCAGAGCTGAGGTTTCCCTTCTGTTGTTCTGCACGGAGGAGAAACAGAAAGCTAAGAATGAGCAGTAGCCCCCACCCACTCAATCTAATAACTGGCCCCCGCACAAAATATCCAGCCGTGACATGTAGCTGAGGGGCAAAGCAATTAATGTACTTTAATCAAAAACGGACCAAAATGTCAGCATCCATGGAAGCTGCAAGTCACAGCAGCTCTATTCTAATCCCTCATGTCTGCACCAGGAGCTGAAGCAAAAACCCCGGCACTGAGCGCCCTGTAGGTGGTGCCACAGAAAGCTCACCGATGATGTTGCGCCGGCAGTGAGGGCAGGTGTGGTGTTGCAGGAGCCAGGGGTCCACACACCTCCTGTGGAACCTGTGGGCACAGGAGATCACCCGCAGCTCCTGGGGGGAAACGGTCACACCAGCAGGAGGCGCTGTAGTTAAAATGCTTTATTTTCGAGTCATTATTGCTGCAGCACTTAGAAACTCACACACATTTCCTGTGATTTCTCTTTTGATGAGCCAGACAGAAATCAGTCCTGACCTCACAATTCAATCTGATTTCAATTCCCAAGTGCCAGAACTGATTAAATTTTGCCAAAATGTCTTTAGAACGATCACTGCAATGTTTGACAATTTAACCAACAAATAAAAAACTGTACTGCAGCTATCATATTGTCCATTACCATGTTAAACAACCAGAAAAGACTAGCTTGTATTTAGGTCATCTTCAGTTTATTTAATTGTTAACATTTGATGATGTTTTCCGCACATAGCTAACTTAAAAGTAGTAAAAAAAAACTGGACAGGGATTGAAACAAAACATTCAGAGAAAGCCTGTTCATTTTTGACAGTGGGATGGATTTTATGCAAAAAAAGAGAAACTGGTCAACATGTTCAGCTGTGAAGCGACTGTGCAGTAATGATCTCTCCTGCTGGAGGGAAAAATCACGTGAAGCAGGTACTCCAGGTTACGAGGAATCATATATACATCCCAGGACTTCCGCACTTCTGCAGCCAACCTTTCCTGGAATCCGCCAGCCATGTTTGTTTTGAGTCTGATCAGAGAGGGTGTATGTTTATACACAATTTTTAGTTCAAGCTTCTTGCTGACTGTTACTATTTCCCTCACCAATGAACAATCAAGGAACACGTGCGTTACTGATTGGACCGTCCTCGTCATTTCAATTTTCTAGTGGCGTGCACCTGACCTGGATGATGAAAATGATGTTACCACAGCTGGGAGTGGCGGGGCGTCCATGTGCGCCGTACATATGAACCAGCCTGAGATCTGTCAAGTAATACTTAATCCCTGCTTTGCACACTTTGCAGATGGCTTTGCCTTTGTCTAACTCCTCTTTATCATTTAAGTTTTTAAATGCAAAATGCTCCCAAATATGA
>JAOYFF010000009.1:30487-73017 GCA_025773925.1 Cryptomyrus ogoouensis | reverse complement strand
GACCAACACGATACAGCAAACCCATGTGGGTCAAAAGTCAACCCCCAACCCCCTTGCACAGAGCATGGGAGTTTTACACACAAAAAAAATTCTGAGGACAATGAAAAATTATCTCTGTGGACCAATCTGATTGTAGAGGGAGTGAATCCAAGTAACTAGAGGAGGTGGGACCAACCAGTCAGATGTTTTGATCATGCCTCCTCTGGTTGCTTGTACCCACCTCCTCTACAAGCTGATTGGTTCTCTCTCTGGACCAATCATTTTTCATTCTGCCCTCAGAACATTTTTTTGTGTAAGAAACAGCACAAGCTTACTTGATCCCCAACGCTGAAAATGTCAGTGCGTTGGATTTTATAATGTTAGCAAACTCAAAGGGGCAGGGCAAACACAGACAGGGCAAAGACTCTTCGAATTACCAGATCCACTTGCCGTCTCCAGAGAGACCACCCAGCAGCGTTTCAAAGACCTGAAGAGACTCTTTCATAACACTATGAAAAACAGCAGCATTAGCATTACTTTTATTAGTTTAAACAGACTATCAGGTGTAGCCACAGAACTAATACAAAACCAACAGGGGTTAACTCAGAAAGACGTCTGAAAACCATTGGATTATAGAGCATTCCACGTAGAGTTAATAAGCAGTTTGAACTGCAGCACTTTAACCAGAAAGGGCCCGCTGAGAAGCTGCTACTTTCAGGAAAGCTGCCCCAGTGAAGCTTTCTATTGTGGTGTTTTTCTGCTGGAAGAGGCTACTTAGAAATACGCGACGCCTAAAAAGCCACATTCGGTCACTAAAAGGATCATGAGACTGTACCGCCTATGTAACTGTACGAGTTCAGCAGCCTACAGCACAATTAAAGCTTCTTTCAAAAGGGCCCAAAAACGCTGGCTGTAACAAACAGGTGATTTAAAAAAAAAAGCAACATTATAGCAATTTAACACTACTGCTTAACGGCCCATAAAAAGTCATTAACAAGAATGTCCTCTTAACTTGACTGAACTTACAACCCTATTGGCTCAATTTTCCTTCATCTTACATGTAACAGTAAAATGTATAATTAGCTGCGTTTAACACTAAATTTACATGCTATACAATAATACATTTCTTATCGGATGACAGAGAACAAATACCAGAAATGTTGATGCAATCTCTTGTAATCGTTTATTTGGTTTGGGAATTTCCATTCAGCTCCCCAAAAACAGCTGCAACAAGTGAAGCTGACGAACCAGGACCATGCCACACGCCATATTGTCGTCGGAGCCGGAAAACTATCCAAAATCACAGGCAAGCAGCGGAGATCACGCCTTCTGCTGGCATGCACACCAAAACGTGGGGGGACGCTCACTGCCATCACTACCGGGCTCATCTTTATTTAACATATCAACACCGGATAGATTTCCCACCTGTTTGCATGAAGCTCAATAAAACTAACTGATTCACGCCGAAGTCTGAAACAGCGACAAAGCAGCACAAACGCAGTGCTCTACATCTGCATTACATTACTGTAATTACATTCAACGGCTCGTGTGCAATTATGGACGACTATATTCGACAATAAATACAATTAGTTAGAAAATGTTTTGCAACTTGTTTTCACATACTGGCTTTGAATCAATATTATGACTGAAAGTCAAACGCAAAATACACCGGTCATCGAAAGTTGTCATGTTGAGTTACCAAATAACTTCAAGCAGGTTATGAATATCAAATAAACGACAGGGTGCCGCTTCCAACAAAAATGCATCTTTGAACCCGAGTCGACGTCCACGACTTTTGCGGCAAAATAGGAGCCATCTTGGGACCACCCCCTCCAAAAAAAGTTGGGGGTGGAGGATGATCAAAGTGAAAAGAAACGGCACCGCATGCAGCCCAACACGCGTGAGGATAAGCGGGCATTTCCCTGGTTCCGTACCTGTACGATCTCGCCTTCTGCACTGATAGTGGCTCCGGCTTTGGAGAAGCGACCTTGCAGACCCGTAGTGTAAGTCGTGTAATCCCCATTGGGACTGGACTCAAACAGCACCACTTCGACGAAGGCGGTGTCCTTGGCAAAGGCGCTCCTCGAAGCCGCCACGGTCACCAGGATCAGGAAGGCCACCGGATCGCTCCGCGGAAAAGTCATCATAGTGCCGTCCGGGTCGACGCCGATCGGGACATAATTCCCACTTGCTGGGGGAATGCCCCTATCTCAATCCGAGCACTTAGGAAAACTCAAGAGATCGAGCACCGAGCTTGTGCGGAATGAATCGCAAAAAACGACGAGCAAACTGCGAGAAATGGACGAAAACGCACTTATTTGCTCCGTCGCAGCCTTGTCATCTGCAAGACGCCTCGCTTCTTTTGCTCTTCCCTCGCCCTCTGTTATTTCTAGTCCTATAAAGCGGACCTCTTTTGATCTTCAAACACGTGATTATTTTTTCCCAAAAGGGTTATCCCCACCCACAATATTCCTGACCCTTTACTTCCCACTCCCAGTTTTCCCGCAGCTACTAAAGTTAAGGGCGCGCTACACTGCCAATTATGCTGAAAGGAGAAAAAGATAATCTTTTTAGTTTTACTTTCCTTGTGGTAGATATGGCATTTGATTTGATTTACGCTCAGAAAATGTCTCAACGTGTCTACTGTCTAGGTCTGAAAACAGGTCTACGTGATAACAGGGCACACCAAAGAATAAAACACGTTTTCCAAGAAAATTACCTTTTTATTCTGTAGCCTGTACTATCGAAAACTAATCGCCTAGCTTTTTTAAAACAGCAGTAACATTAATTTTAAAAAATCCCGAATTTACTGTGGCTTAATTAAGTTAATTCTTTTCCGAAATATTGCGATTATTTTTTTCTTTCCGAGTTAGAGAAAAAAAAATAACTGAAGCAAAAACTACAAAATTGTCCCTTTTTGGGAATAATCTCGACTAGCAATTTGAAATAGTCGAAAAATAGGAAATAATTTGTTTCATTTGATTTAGATTTAATTTCCCTGTTAGGACAATGAAACAGCGAGTTAACATTTGCCGATTTTGTGTAGTACTGTTGAATGCTATCATTGATATGTGGCTTACAATGACACATGATTATTACTTTATTATTGCTATTGTTATTATTGTATTGTTGTCGAGTTTTTACATTGTGGCAGTCACAGGCAGATGCCGAATACCGCCACCTTCCACAATCTGCGTAAACTACGTGCTAAAAGATGTTTACATTTGCATCCCTCTCGAGTTTCATTCACTGGAATGGAGTCACTGGAATGCAAACTAACAGTGAATGGAGGTTTGTTCCCCTGGTCCCAGACTAAACATTTTCCCCCTCCGTTTCTTTTCACTCAGAGCTATAGAAGGAGGAAACAGCCAAGAGAGGTGCCCATTTTCCCCCAGGGTCCACACCTACCCTCGTGATTCAAAACTGACTGGAAATGTGCTTGTTTGCTGCAGGACTTGCAAACGGTCTGTGCAGCTTCGGAAGTAACAGTACTGACTGGCAGCTTGAGGTCCCGTCCCCCTTGTTTGAAGAACATGGTGGAGAACCAATAAAAAAAGAACAATTTCTTGTTGATTTTCCTCACAATTACAAGCATGTGCGGGACACAGATGAATCACATGGGAGGTTGGACCACAAAAGAAGACAGCAGTGAAGAAAATGCTCCTCCCAAATGCAGAACAGATTGATAATTGAGTTTATTTCATGCAGTGCCTTATGATCAGGGAATAAGCCCCCTTCCCCCCACCAATCATCTTGCGCTTGGTAACTGCATATTCCAGTGTCCCGTATTCCCTCTCCTCCATACCCCATCCCAACTCCTGACGCCTACTCTACCAAATGTCACTGCAACATGGAATCCTACTTCCCAGGGAGCTCACAAGACCAGCCAATGGCACTGCTGCTGCGGCTAAACAGCCATGGCTGAAAATGTGTTTGTGTTCGCAGTGAAGGACAGCATTCTGTAAGTGAGATCAGGCCCCACATCACCACAAGTCTACGCTACCTGTGCTTGTTTTCCCCAGTGAGATTGCAAAAGGAGGAAAATAAACTAGTAAACACCACGGTGCTCACTTCCCCCATATCCAGAAACACAATGCTGTAACATATGTCAGCTATAAACTGCCTTGAACCCCCCCCCCCCTTACCATACACCAGCTGTTTCTGAAAGCACGCTTTGAAAGTCTTCCACACACAGGAGGTTATTAGTTTCATCTCACTTAACTGGAGAGCTGCCACCAGGACATTAAACACGGAGTATGCTTAGTAGTATTCCTTAGAAAGTGTTATGTTGAAGGTGACAGAGTAGAGTTCCTCTGATAAAAAAGGACAAGACTAATGGCGACTAATTGGCTTTGGCTGAAATGAAATTATCTAATATAGTGACCATTACGGTCAATAAAAAGTTTCGTCTACGATATGGTAATCGCAGTTCTGAAGAACAGTGCGTTTTAACTGAATCATATTAAGATATGCCGCCCTCTTGCGGTTGTGTGTCGTCGGGAACTGATGCTGTTTAACGTCTGCTCTTAGAGCAAATCTTTGAGAGGCGTGAATGGTAACAGGGATGGTCAAAGTCCACGTGACGCTGTTAACTTGGATACCCCAATATAAGAAAACATGAGCAAACATCTTTTTAGAGTTTAATATCTATACTATATATACAGGCTATGAAGTGGTTTTGAAACATGATCGTATATTCGATTAATCGCGAAGGTGTGTGTTAAAAATAGTTTTACAGCCCTATTATTTCTTTTCTGATCACACCGTGCTAACCTATGCCGTAACACTGACCGGCACTGCCTCCACTCACCCGAAATCCGTTACGGACTAGGCATAATTCTATATTGAGAATTTTGTATGTCTATAACTGTATTTGTTATATAAATTACACCATTTTTTCGGTCTAACGTCCAACCACTTCACTGCATCTTTTAATGACGTGCACATTAGCTAATGCATTGATAAATTATGTAATGTTACTGTACTATTTACGCAGCGATGATATTGCAATACTCAATTACGACAGCAGGTGGCAGCAAAAACCAAAGAGTCATTTGTACTAGAATGGCCCACCAGAAAATTAGCGCATGTCCTAGCAGACAAAGCAAGGATCATTCAGTGTAGGGTGGTTTTTTCTCAAATTCTATAACTGCAATGTTACTTAATATTAGAATGCATTGCTGTCCTCTTTGTCCCATTTGCAAAGCATTTGCAATGTCAAGCACGTGCAAGCTTGCTTAACATCACATGACGAAAGAATTTAAATCACTAAGCCTTGTTCCCAGAATCCTTCTCTGTGCCCATAGAGCCCAGCTGTATTATTATTTTCCATTGTGTGTAACGCAGAGCTTCATGCTGTAGGTGTTCACTTCCCAGGAGGACAATTCTTGGCAGGTACCGTAAGGGGACTTTAGCACAGCTCCCTTCAGACTGTCATTAAATTATATCTGCTGACTGTAAGTTAATAAGTAAGCAAGAAGTAAAATTTAAAGCTATCCCAGAATCCCCAGCAGCTGCAATAATATACTGAAAGCGTCAACAACACCCATATAAATGGATTGAGGTTAAGGAGTTAGCGTCGTTTCGCACCAGGGATGTGCTTGTCTCTGGTTCATGGGGCCTTGCTGAGCTCACACTTCACCACTGCTGAAGCCAGTCAAACTGAGTTGCGTCAAACAGAAGAATCCAGGCATTAATCATACTAAAAATATATGTCGATGATTTGGCTTGTCACCCAGCTATAGGATGTGAAAGACTTATTCCGTGTATTCCCTGTATTCTCTCAACGTGTCCATACAAGGACAAAGGTGTCCATGGCAAGACTCATCTACACCATGCAGACAAAGTATTGGGATACACCTCTTAATCATTGAATTCAAGTATTTCATTCAGATCCATTGCGACAGGTGGATAAAATCAAGCACCTAGTCAATAACACTCTCAAAAAGAAGAGTACCAATTTGTACCTTTTCTTGTCACTAGTTCTGTACCCTCAAGGGTCTGCCAATTGTACCCTGGCAGCAGGTAAATGCACTTTTAGTCCAATTTAAGGTACAGAAATGGAGCTGTCATTACTACAAAGGGGGCGTGAACTCCGCATTGAGGCCTATGGATTTCGAATGGGATGTCATAAAAATTCCTGTAGGTTTAATGGTCAGGTGTCCCAATACTTTTGTCCATATCATGTATGTCCATGGCAAAATGTTTCTATTGAGGGGAAAAAATGTAGCTTTTTCAATAGCATGTCAATGGTAAATTTGCATTTTGGTCAAATGACCATCAGATTTCACCCTGGTGTTGAGCCCCGGTCTTGACCTAACAGTAAAGCCCAGGTCCAGGTGGGCTGGCAGCAGAGCGAATCTCTTAGGCCCTTCCTAAGTACCAGCATGTTCATGCCGCTGCTGTCCAGTTTACACCCCGCTAATCTTTGCAGATCTTCACTTTGACTGTGGACATGATGCAGCATACGGGGATATTTATTCAACTGAGAATTCGATACGAGATCGTTTTGGTGCTCTTTAGTGCTCTTTCTGAGTACTATGTTATTCCACAAATAATGTACTGGAGGCTGGCTTTGACTCAACAGAAACTTCATCTCACCTCGCTTTGTCTCCAAAGAATCCTCATCGTGTTGGGTTGAGTCGGCACAGCTCATGATGTCATCTTTATTTCCCCCTGCACCCGGCATCTAAAACGGACATTCAGTTGGTTCCCTTTTCTAACAATCGGTATCGAACCCCCACCCATCATCCCTGCTGTTCTGGCCAGATGTTGTCCCACATGGGGACTGTGTAATTAGAGGTACTGACCATATCCACATATCTGCTATGCATGGTGGAAACCTAAGTAGGTCATGAAGCACCCAGAGAAACACCAGAAATGATCTGACCTTCCCCCACAACTCTGGCCTTGTTAGCTGGATTAAATAAAAAGTTTCATCAGCTTAAAAAAATGCTATTTCTGTTTCTTTTGTGCTTTGAGACTATTATGCTGCAAAAGATGCTATACATATTAAAATCAAAATACAGTACAATGAAATTCATTAGTTCCTCGTAATAATTGTGTGCCTCATAAAGTTTTCTCTATTTCCATCTTTAATGCCTTTCCACTATCTTGAAAGGGAAAATAAAACTTTGCAAGGTCTGAGAATTACAAACGGAAATGCTTCAAACTCTGACTGTCTGCCTCAATCTGCTGCCTGTTTCTCAACTATCAACTTTGGTCAGTGATGATATCTGATTTCCACAGAAGCTCAAACATCCGTACCGTATGTTGTTAAAAGAGTATAAGGTTTTTTTTTTTAACGTGTAGATTAATGCACTCTTCTGTAGATAGGATTAGTTGTATTAAAAGTCTGATTTTCATGACACTGTAGAATTGAAAGGCGGGAAATGTAACAATTTATTTAATAAATCCACCTTTTAAAAGCAGGCAGCAGCACAGTGTTCAGGCGGCAGTGCAGTGCTTAGCACTGTTGCCCTTCATCTATAGATGCAGGTCTGCGTCTCAGCCATGGCTCCACACGTGTAGCTCTCCTCCCCATATCATCAGCGGCTTTCCTCCGGGGTCTCCAGTTTTCCCCCACAGTCCAAAAACATGATAAGGTGAATTGCAGTGTGTGTGCCCTGCAATGGATTGGTGTCCCATCCTGGGTTAAACTCCATCTTATGATCGTAGCTTCTAGGAAAGGCTCCTGACCCCAGTGACCCTGCATAGGACAAGCGGGTATTGAAAACGGATGGATATAATACCTTAAATGGACACAATATTTAGTAGTTTATAAAGTCACTGGATGGAAGTCACTATGTATTTTTCCTATCACATAGCAAACAATGCTGAAAAAAAAGATAATTCTGTATTACAGTGACTAAAGCATACAGTAATAACCAGGTTCAAGGTACTTTTGGATGCCTGGAAATGCCATCCTTCCTGTGGGTAAAAAAAACAACAAAAACCATTGCCTTTGAAAATATACTACCTACCACTGGCCTACCCACCCCCCTCAGCTAATCCTCAGCAATCCATTTAGCAAATCTTATCATTGGGGACGCCCCACCCCCCGTAAAGATTTGACCCCCCCCCACCTTGAAGTCCAATAATTACTCCAAGTTTCTGAACCTGTGCACATATTAGTGTGATGTAGCCTCACTGTGAATCAAGAAAGCATGCAAAATAATTACATTTATTCTCAAAACATCTCTAAACATCATTTTCACCCAGTCTGGAATTAATCCCAAGATTTTCCTCCCCCTCTACACATGGTCCAATAAGGACGAGTGAAGAATAGTGTGAAGTAAATGTGTGCAATCACCGTCTGCTTCTTTTTACCCTCCTTTGTCAAACAACGTAGCACAGTTGCAGAAGTCAGCCATTCCCTCACTTCCACCCACAGAGCTGTGGAGAGAGGCTCTGCCGTGAAAGGATTAGAGAGCCTGTCTATTCCTTTAAATCACCAATTCCAAAATACTCCTGTCATATTTTGTGGCCCACGGGGGACAATGGATGTTTGACTGCTTTCTCTTTCTAGTTTAATGTGCTGTGATCACCAAGATGCGTTGGGATGTTAATTAAATTGTTTGTAATCGTTACATCTTGCTTCCTTCCCTCGAAAGAGACCCCTACTAATTCTGTGAGCATCTACAGCAATCACGCCACCCTTTATTTAACGGCCAAGCAAATCGTTACGTTTTTCTCTGTTAAGTGTATTAAACGGGTTAGTCTGACATTCACGGTGTTTTCTCAAATTTTTACGACCGATAGCGTTTTATTAGGTAATATGGCATCTTAATTCTGATGTCGTAACTAGCCTGATGTTCCTTGCTTTGTGAAACAACTGCCTGTTATTGCATCACTCATCTGTGGACAGCAGGTTAAAATGAGTTTACTAGAGAGGTACCATGTATTGGTCATAGCAAAGAGACGCATAAATAAGCGATGCTGAATCATTTAGCAATGCTAAATCGATGCCTAAGGTAAGGCTTTGCAACCCTGTATCTACTTAAGTTTGTCCCATATATAAAAATGTTTCGATTTTAACATGTTTTGTATTTGTCCCGGCAGCTTCCACATTTTGTAACACTAAAGTTAACCATTTATAGCTTAAAAAATCGTTAACAGGTGCATATATGTTAAAAACAACGAAAATGATGCAAATCGTATGAAACTGCATATACAAGAACTGAAAATTATGCATGAAACTACAAAAACTGTCATAACCCTGAAAGTAAAACCAATTTTAATATGCCAAGTGTACGTGCTGTTTTAGCTCCGAAATCCTATGAAAAAATATTTTGAGTACCGCTATTTTCAATTTTGTTCAATCTTAATTATTTCAAATAAATTACTTATTACTATAAATTTATCACATATATCACAGACACCCTCAGGCTGTAACAAACATGGATGTTTGAAAAGTTTATTGTGATTGCCGTGGATACATAATAGCAAATAATAGACAGTTATTACATTAGTACAGGCACGTTAGATACGTTAACAGAATGCTCCCAGCTGTCACGGTGACAAAGTTGCATACTCCGGTAGCTGATCAGAAAAAAAAAAAATAATAATCCAATCAGCTCACACCTTGCATTGACGTCAAACCCGCATACACCAATCACATCTCACCACGCCAATAGTATACAGCTTCAGACGGAAATTCTGTGGATCATTAAAGAATCGGGAGGTGGGGTGTATCAGTGGGAAATTAAGGGATATATTACGTTTTTTTTGTTTTTATTCTGACTAAAAAGTCCTGTTTTTCCCCCATAATATAAATTAAAGTACCACTATGGTGGTTGTGACAACAGGGACAGGGGGTGCCCATAAGATATATCTCATCTCCGGGAAACAGTCGGCGGGGTCCGGCGCGGCGGATGGGAGATACAGCCGGTCGGTGTCGGTCGTCTTGCCCCCTCCGGGGAATCAGGCATCTTCGGATACTGACTCTCAGGGATCTGGGCCGCCTCAGCGCAAAAGACAGCGGCTCACACATCTGAGCCCAGAAGAGAAGTCCCTGAGAAGGTTGGTGCTTTTTTTCCCCCTCTTTTATTTATCATTTTTTATAAAGTATAACAATTATTGGGAACAAGCTGTCTACAATGAGTACTGTTATTTATTTAAAAATAGTCTTTTCCTTTATTAACATACTTCTTGGCCGTGGTTGTTCGCCCCCCCCCTCCCCATCCCGACGCGGTGTCCGCCTGCGTGGCAATATGGCCGCCCTGCGCATCCGAATAAAAGCCTTTACTTTGCGTTTCTTACAGGAAGCTGAAAAACAGGGTTGCTGCCCAGACAGCAAGAGACAGGAAAAAAGCGAAAATGGGCGAACTGGAGCAGCAGGTTTCTGAATTAGAATTGGAGGTGATTAATTTATTTTCCCCGATCTAAATAGCTGGAATGAATTTTATTTCGCAGATATCACACATACGTGACGGTGTTTATATTTTAAGGGAATTCCATGATGGTATTTATTTTTATTACACCATATACGTGTACTGTCATGTCTCCGTCAGAACCAGAAACTTCACTTGGAAAACAAACTGCTTCGTGAAAAGACTAAAAGCCTCATGAGTGAAAACCAGGAATTTCGTCAGAGGCTTGGGTTGGACACTCTGGACGTCCAAGAAAAGGTATCAAGATGAGCTTTTCACTTAAGGTTACCTGTCTGTTGTTTTGTGGCAGAGTCTGGTTGTGTAAGTAACATTCAGGCTTTCTTATGGAGCTGATTTCTCGATTTCAGTCAGAAGTTCAAGTCCCCCAGAGCTGTTGGGGTGTGACTTTTAAATGTCTGGCCGTCTGATGTGTTTGTTCATGTGTAGCTGTATGCATTTCTCGTGTGGCTGAGGGGGCGATCATATGCGCCGTGGCTGACTTAGTCCAGCCTCTGACGATCCCTCTCTCCTCCGTCGCAGTTCCAGAATGTTCCGTCCAGCGTGGATGCCGTCAGCACGGTGATCGGGTCTTCTGAGTCCGCAGCACTCAGGCTACGTGTGCCTCTGCAGAAGGTGCAGGCCCAGCATTCATCAAAGCTGAGGAGCTCCAACTGGATGTGTGCAGTCATGGCTCTGCAGGTCCTGAGGTGAGTGGAGGTGGTGGGGGGCAGCATTTTAAGAGGTACCCCTGGGGGTGGTTTTTGGGTTCTCCTGTTGTGCCATGAATTGCATGTGTGGGAGTTGGCTCTGGTTCATTGTCTCTCCATTTGTCTCCCCAGTCTGATCTCCTGCTGGGCATTCTGGACATCCTTGACCCAGAATTGTTGCTCAGGTGTGGCTCCCTGGACCAGGATGCCGTGCCGGAGTTGGGCCGGGTCGAATCAGATCCAGTATCCGCCCCCTCTCATACAGATGTGGGGGCCCCACCGACAAGGCTGGAAGGCCCTAATGAACTGATCCACTGGGACCACATCTACACGCGGCCCGTGGAGGTACAGCAGGAGGCCACGGCGGAGCAAAGTGAGGAAAGCGACTCTGAGGTGAAGGTGGCTGGGGAACGGGGCCTGGGGGTGGAGCTGTCAGCTGAGATGCTCTCAGTCAAGGAGGAACCAGAGGAGAAGGACTTCATCCCCCCACTAAGCCAAGGTGACTTGCTTAGTCCCGGGGGTCCTGAGGAGGGCTGCTACCTGTCAGAGGCGTACAGCGACTCTGAGTATGAGCGTTCCCCTTCTCCTTTCGGAAGCATGTCCTCTCCGCTCTGGGATGACATCTTTGCCAGTGAACTCTTCCCCCAACTCATCAGTGTTTGAGGATCCAGCACCATAATCTTGCTCATATATGTAAACACTGCCTAAAATTGCTTCATTAGACCAGTAATCTCATATAACGCAGTAGAGCCCACTAAGCCTGTATGATCCCTTACCAGCTGTCGTCAGGACTATTGTAATGAGTCTCCACCGATAATTCGTAGTTACAGCGCTTGAGTTACTCCTGGCTTCGTAATTCTGTAGGTGTATGCTTAAGGGATTATCTGTAATTTGAGTGGTATGGGATTCAGAATGTTGGGAAAGCATTTCTGTACTTTGTGCAGGTGATAAATGCCGCCTAAAAATGAGAGCACTGAATCTATTTATTTGTTTGGTTCGTTCAGCCATGTGTATCATAAGATGGAGCGTTGTTGCTGGTGTGATTTAACCATGTTCTTTATTCCTTTGTACATTTTCATACTAAGGGTACGCTTTCCTCACAAAATAAATATGCATAAAGAGAATCAAGCATTACAACTTCCGTGTTCCTTGTCTCCTTCTCCGGTTCTTATGTGTTCAGTGGTAAAGGGTGGGGCAGCACCGTGGTCAGTAATATAAACGTGGTGCCAGAAGGATGTGGGCTCCAGGTCCTGAAAGGTCTGTCTTTCTCAGTCTTATGAAAAACAATGACCGCTCCCGTATTTTTGACATGTCCTTATAGCATAAATAATGTTTATGCCTTATTGAGATAGAGGCTTCCATTTTATTGTTGCTGCTAGTAGCTTTTTTGCATAAATGTTCTAGAATTTGTTTTCTCCAGAAAGCAAGCACCAGTGAAACTGACCTAACTCGTAATGCTCTTATTGTTTGATCAGCAGGTTCTCGGACAGGTACGTCAGATGTTATTGTGGGTGCAGAGCAGGTGTAGCCGTACTGATGTTCCTGTCCAGCCTGCTTCTTATTGATCTTGGGGCAAATTAAATCCAACCCTTCTGAGCAGATTTGAATTTTTTTAAATGTGAATTCCACTAAAGTCCAGCTAGTTCCTGGGAGTCTAGGTGCCACTGGAGCTTTAACTCAGAAGAACACCCCCCCCAGCCTCCTCTGTAAAGTGATGAATCTACATCTGTCATGGCTGCTCCTCTGTTAATATCCCAACCACATATCATGCTGCCCGTTCTGTTTTTTTTTTTTAACCATAGGCTTTATCTTAAAAAAAAAAAAAAAACAGAACAGACTGCATGATATGAAATGATATGGAAAAAAACCCATTTCCTCTTCTGCTCCTGGAAGTGTGTTGCTCTTTGTTCCTGTTTTTGGTGGCTTCCTGTTTGAGGTTTGATCTTCATCTAAAAGCTGCTCAAAATCCCCCGCTTGTTTTCTCCACAGCTCTTATCGCCGACAGAAAAACAACGCTGAACAGAGACTCGTAACTTCCATGCTCTGACCACACTAAAAAGAAAAAATAACCACCTGAACATAACATGAGTTAAAAGCATTAGAAGTTGTAGAGTTCAAAGTATCTGTTGGGTGATATATTTTCTGCATATATGGGTGACAGTTTGTGAGTAAATTTGTTGAGTGGATTACCTTATAGATAGTAAGATGTAAAAAGGGTTTATACTACATCAGGTTCCACATGACCTGCAAAAGGATCTTATCGTGTCACAGCAATTGGCACTCATGGTCGGCTTCTCCTTAAGGAACGTAAGGAACCCTTGTAGCCTAATTTAAGGACTTAAATTGAAATACCCTTTTCTGGAAAATTCAGCTGTCTGATATATTGCATTAAGTCACAATGTTTAAACTGAACAACCACATTTAATGAACCAAAGGTCAAATGAACTTTTATCTGAGTGCCCAAATGCAAACACCCTGGTATGACTCATGACATATTTCAGTCCATTTACGATTTCACAATCGGCATCCATTTTTGCTTGCCTGTCATTTTTCTAAAGCTGAATTACTTTTAATTATTAGTTTTAGTCTAAGACTGAGTTTGGGTGTGTTCATCTGGTAAAATGCTGTCAATCTGCGGTACAACTTAAAAAAGCAGATTCCTGGAATCCCTGTCGTTCAAGTTTGTCACCTTCCTATGAGTTTGGGCGTTTTCCTGTAACTCAAGCTTGTGGCACAAAAGAATGAAAATATGTGTGTTATGTCAACAATGGAGAAGACGTGTTAACATTCCAGAGTAGCGTAGCACACAGCCTGTGCCTGCTGCCGAACAGTGCCTTCATAGTGCTTTGTGGGAGTCCTCTTGAAATTCACCTCAATATATTTCCTGATTTGGTTTCCAGACAGCGGCTAGGAATCAGCTGGGTTGCCTTCCTTCCTGTACACATTATATAGCACAGATTCTTCAAGCTGGGGTTTCTCTAACTGGCTAACTAAAAACTGGCTGATGGTGGGGATTGAAGTGAAAGACCAGCCAGGATGGAGACCTTCCCAAACATGCTCCAGCTTCCAACAGGATCTTGAAGACAAACTGTAACTTGGAGTCACAAATAATGGAACATCACCTGGATTTAAATTTTTTGTCTTATGTTTGTCTGCCATGGATTAATGACAGACAGATTCAGAGTATACTCAGCAGGATTATATGGTGTAAGTGGTCACAGACATCGGGAGCGTCACATTACCTGCATTGTGATGGACCGTCAGTTACGGCACTGCGGCCATGTGGGGCGCGATTCCCTGAGGGTGATCCGGCTCGCAGGATCCTCATTGCTGGGGACCCAAGCGGCTGAACCAGGCCAAGGGGACACCCACGTAACACCTGGCTGCGGCAGATCGACGGCCACATGGGACTGAACCCCATGTCGGCCTGGGGGGCTGCCAACCAGGATCCCGAGGTGTTTCGTCATGTGGCGGGTGCAGCAACGTGCTGTAACACTGCATGCCCCCCAACCAGACCTGACCTATGTGGTCACAGTTCCTATTCAGCTAAACATTTAAAAACACCAAAAATAAGAATACCATCAATATGAACAATGACATATATGCTACATTCTGGGCTCTGCTCAAACAAAGGATTTTGTCACTGCCTGGCACTAATTGACTCAATCAAGGCTTTCCTCTGACCCTTTGACATCGGTCGGTTGGACAGCATTATCGTGACGAATGGAGGCCGCTCTCTCAGTCCCCATTCAGGCCTGGCATTCAGCCTGCTCTTTAACACCCTGACAGGACAGGACTCACTTTGAAACCAGAAACCGAAGCTGAGGATTCAGTGGCTGAGACCCAGCTGCTGTAACCAAAACCTCGCAGCATCGGTGGGTGAGGCTGCTCTATCAGTTGTTTAACTTATCCGGTTTCCTTCGTACAGCTTTATTCCATGTATGTCACTATCAAGAAGTCATTAAAGGATGAGTAATTGAAACAAAAATTTACATTTTACTCTCCCGTGTCACAATGACTAATACTTCTAACGATAGGCAAGTAAGATAAATCAGTGACAATTAAAGACATGCACTGCATGACTTTATGTGATATGCAGGTTCTATTTTATGACCAGTTCGCACACAGTAAGTACAATATACAAGCGTCAATAAAAATCCCCTTCAGCACCAGCGCTACGTGAAACGGCTTGACGTGTGAGGGGAAGAACACGAGTATTTTTGCATTGCCATTTTAACGGGGCTTGTGTTGTGCTTTTCATCTTAATCTGAAACACAAAACACGCATATACAGTTTAAATTACAACATTCTTGCAGACTGATCTGGAAACCTGATCATGCAGTGTTTATAAAAAGGAACGCAAGGAACTATGGGTAAGAAATGGTCATATTCAGGATGAAATCAACTGCCCCCAAGTTGGTGAACTTGATAAAATTTAAATGTCGATATACTTTTTTTGTTATTAAACGTAACTTTCTGAACATCTCAACACTTAGGCAATCCCTAAGGTAGGGTCGCCATCCGTCCCTTACAATACGGGATCCTGCCGTATTGGAAAATAAAATGTTGCATCCCGTATTATAAGGGACGGATGACAACAATACCCTTAGGACAAATCATTTATCGTCTTGCGGACAAGGCTTCTATTACCTTGCTCTTCCAAATACAAAATACGACATGTAAACACAATGTCTGAAATTAACAACTACGGCGCCATCTCCTGGACATATAAGAGTACTTTATTTATTTATTATGTAATTTCAGTGTAAACAGCTTATCACTCAGAAGATTTTAAATAATCATGTTTTGAGCAGTAACGACCTGAGATCCACACACTTCTTTGTGTGTTTTTTTAAGTGTGTTTGGAGCCTGAATGTTATACTAACACAGAAAGCAGCATATTGCTTGAATATACCACAATCGATGTATAGGTATGCCCGTAAGACACAACATCCTGTGACTGCTTGGAAACTGCAAATTCTTTGCATTTCTGATTTCATTTAGACAGTTCACCTATTGTGCGGGGCGAAGTAAGTGAAGCACAATAAATGTCAGACGTGTTTAATTTCAGTGGACCCTCCTCTGCCAGAGATTATTGCCAGGACGCGCTGTACTTTATCAAACGGCAGTGATCTCATTCGCTGAGGGAGCTACAACGGGAGAATATCGCACCGTAACTGGCCTTGACTATAAGGTTGCCTAAGCGAAGGGGCGTAGACTGTATTTATCACAACTTCGGATACTCTCGGGAAATGTTAGTGTCCTGGGGTTGTACCCAGTCGGCTGGTGAGTGCTTAACTTTCGGTCTGATCGGAGAAGTTATATGTTCTTAGATGACCTTATAACTCTGATTTTGTATTTCTCTGTGTTAGTCTGTGACTGCATAGATCGTTTGACAATGTATATCCTCTTCGATCTCCAGTCCATTTACCGAAAACGTCCAGCTCTCTTTTTTCTGTCTGTTATAAGTATTATTATTATTGTTGCTGCTGTTGTTGTTCTTGTTCTTATTGCTGTTGTTGATGTTCTTGTTATTGCTGTTGTTGTTGTTCCTCTTGTTGCTGCTGCTCACACCTCGCCAACTTTTTTGCGCGAAGTTCCCCCCGCGTTCTCCCAGGCGATCCTAACGCATTAGATCCCAGAGGAGACCCGCGGGGGCCCCGCCCGGCACTGTCTCCATCGGTGAAATTCCTCACCGCCCTGCTGACTGTACAGCAGTCCACCTGCCGCTGTCAGCCATGCTGTATCTAAGATAAACAGCTCTCTGATTTTCCCCTGATAATGGAAATATTCATTCATCAAATAACGCTGCATAGCCATGGACCCACCACCAACGTTTTTAGACCTACAAAACTTCAGGAAAGGTTCCTCTCTCACATTACAATATATTTCATACATTTATTTTATTTTTTAGGCTTCTGTATTTTTCTTTGACTTTGAATATTAGCAATGCAGACCAGTTATAATATCCAAGCACCAAAGAAAAACCAACTAAAATGTGCATTAGCCAGTCCTCATGACGATCAGACTCAGTACAAAACAAAAAGCATTAACAGCAGTGGGAACTCCCCCAGTAGCCATCTCCTTTCACCTCCTTTCACCTCCTTTCACTGCTCAGAGGCAGAATATAAGCCAGCTGGCCCCCAGCAACAGGGGTCTGCATTCCCAGATCGCTCATGTTGGTTACCACTGGAGCGAGTCTCCTTGAATCTGTCCTGGGCGACGCCTCCTGCAGAAAGCACACCTTACCGTGCAGCAAGCACGCATCTCCGTGCTGGGGGGCCCAGGCTCCGGTCACCAAGGAGCCAGCGGAGCTCCCTGGGATATGAGGGGATTATAGAGGGCGGTGGGAGACAGCAACATCCCTGTGACCACAGTCATCAGCCAACTATTTGCCATTTCCCCTCTAGGGCTATAAATAGGGGCAGTCAGCATCTCCATCGCCAAGCGGCTCGGCAGTGACCCCTCCCTCCCCACCTACCAGGAGCATCACCTCATTGCCACCTTCCCCTCTCATAGGATCACTGTTCCTGCTGAGTAAGTGTCACTGCCGACAGCTCGGATATATAAATGAATTCTCCAGAGTACTGAACTATTGTTACTTTAAGCTCTGGCCATTAATCTGCCTCCCCCCCCCCCCCCCCCCCCAACTTTTCTAGAGAAATCCAACGGCTCCTCTTGGCTCACAGCTGCCTTCCACTTACCCAGACATTACAACAGCCGTTTGAACTGTGCTGTATTCGAGCTCTCGCTGTCGGTCGCATCTCTCTGCATCCTCTTCCCACACTCCTGCTCCTCGCTACGCCATGACTGACCACAGCAAGGTGGTACCACGCCCGCTCTTCCACCGGGACATGAACTCGGACCCTTTCCATGATTGGGCTCGGCCGAGCCGGATCTTTGAGCAGGACTTGGGGCTGCCTCCATTCTTGGAGCCGGGGGACCTTGGCTGGATCAACTGGGCCCGACGCCGCCTTGCTACGTCATCCTCGCCGGGGTATATGCGGACCCCGCTCTTTGCCCCATCCGGCCTGCCTGGCCCCCAGCACCAACACCAGGTGTCTGGGGGCGTGTCGGAGTTCAGGACCGGGCCCGACTGCTGGAAGATTGTGCTGGACGTGAAACACTTCTCACCGGAGGAAATCACAGTCAAAACCAAGGAGGGCTACCTGGAGATAGCAGGTACGATGAAATCATCTGCAATTTATAACTGATGGAAAGAGACCTTTCGATGTGCAACCTCACTTTATTTCTGAAAATCTGAGCTAACGTATCAAGTGGCTACATAGATGTTTTGTATGTAGATAACTTGATATTTTACGTTTTTGTAGCTCACAGTATTGAAAACACTCCATTAATAGCTTGTCCCCACGTCCTTAAATTCCAAGGTGAGAACAGAATGTAAATATGCTGGTGAGTTCTGACAAATGATCTGCTCCCTCCATTTCACTGAACTGTAAACTGTGGCCAAATTGCACTGAAGCATGTGAGCTTTCTGAAAACTATGGGGCTGCTCTCTGGATGAAGTGCTAGTGCAAAATCCCTGGATACTCTGCTTACGTATTCCGGCCTCGTGTTTCACCGTGTACATCTTTATTTGTGTTGGATGCTGGATTTAATGTTCAGGGAAGCATGAGGAGAGACAGGATGAACATGGATTCGTCTCCAGATGCTTCACAAGGAAATACAAGTGAGTAGAGAAAGACTCTCTGTAACTTCACATGCTCAGCAACCTGGAATTACAGCATAGTGTTGCTGCTACTTTTTGATTAACGGAGAGCAGACAGTGTCTCCAAAGGCTGCTGCTCACACTGTGGCAGTTGTTTGTGTCACCACTGCCCCCAATCAGGTGACTGTCCCTCTCCTCCACAGGCTCCCTTCTGGGGCGGACCTTCTGCACATCAGCTCGTCACTTTCTGGGGACGGTGTGCTGACTGTGGAAGCTCCGCTGCCTACCCCAGGTCCCACGCTCACGCCGGAGATCTTCATTCCCATCCAGGTGAAGAGAGTGCTGAGAGTCGAGCCATGCTAGTGTTTTGTTTTTGCCTACATTCCTATCGAAGCATCATTTGAGGCTCTAGTGTTGATGCCTTATTTCCTGAGTCTATGATTAGAGATTAACTGTGTTTATTCAGGTGGAAGAGGAAGGAAAAAACAGGGAGAAGGATCTGAGAGAGATGAAGCAAGGGTATTTAGAGGAAACAGCACCCCCTGCTGGTGGGGAGAAGCACTGGGCAGGAGAGGAGAAGCTCCAGTCTGGAGCTACTCCTTATGCCACCAACCAGTCAGAACAGGAGGAGGTGAAGCTGTAAATGGGAAACCTGGTTTGGTGCAGTGGACCAGCCTGGCTCACCATCACAACGTGCTTGATCCAGACCCGCTTTCAACACTGATTTCACCCAAGCCTTGATAACGCATGACGTCTGGGTTAGATGTCTGGGTTAAGGAGGATTAATCACGCGACGCAGCAGCTAGTAACAAGTGACCGGCTTTGGCAGGACACCTGACTGAAAACGGAGTTGCATATCAAATATTCAGCATAAACTAAATATAAATTAACTGAATGATGGCTTCTCTAGGAGCTGCCAGGACACTGATAAAAGCAGTCAGTGTGGTTCCCACCGCTTCTCTGTAGTTAACCGCAAATCCACTTAACCTGTGTTTTGTTCAAAACTCAAAAACGGTCATCATTTAGTCATCTGACTGTTTATTTATATAGATTTATATACCACAATTATACATACCAGTAAAAAAAGAACACAAATTACTTATAAATGCTAATAATCTCAGGAATATGGAAGATGCATATTTTACAGTCCATTTCATTCAGTTTCCAACAGAAAAGAAAGGTAATTATAATAGGATGGCTGGTGGGGGTTGGAACCGAGGATTGTGGGGCCGGCGAGGTCTTTGTCATTGTCCCACCGTGTGTGAGCTACACGCGTCCCTGTGTCAAGCCACGGGTGTCTCCTGGGCACTGGGGTCTGACTCCCCACCCTTAGTGCCGACGGCATCCCTGCTGAAGAGGTAGTAGGGTGGGGTGTGTGGAGCCTCGATAATGAGGACGCCCTCGGGGGAGAGGGAGGCGAAAACCGCCAGGGGGTCGATGGTGCCTGGGATCCTGGGGACAGGAATGAGAGACAGAGCTTATGCCAGAAACCCGGCCAAGGCTGTCAGGCTCTGCCCCTGCTGATTTCACTCAAACCTTCCCCACAGCTCCACTGGCTCACTTAGCAATTACATATATTTTGTCTACTGATGCATATTCTTCAAAATAATATAACTGATATATTTACTTTCTGAGTATTATGTTAAGTAGCTACAGTCTTGAATATGTTGTACACTTTTTAAATGTAAAAATTATAACCATGCCAATAAACTATTCAGACACAACTGAAGATCAAATGTTTTTTTCTTTTCAATTATAACGCAAATGCATATTCTAGACAATTTCTTAAGTACTGTAGCCTGCCATCTGATTGGTTGACAGGGACAATAGTAATTGTTTGGGATCGCCATGGAGACCCGGCCACATGAAAGTCACCCAGGGCAGCATCTTAAGCAGCGAATCCTCATAACTCTGCGGTGGAAACAGCTGCAGCGTCACCATCAGCTGTGTGAGCCTAATAAGGACAGGGCCAGTCTGCCTGTGGCTGGGAGCGGGGGTGTCAAACCCCGAGAGCTGTTGCACAACTCCAAACTTCGCGCACTTTCCTCACAGCTGAATGCCACCCAAAGCGGGAGAGAAAGACCTTCTCACTCTCCAGGGAAAAGCCTGCCAGCAAGTACAAAATGGACAACAGCTTCCAAAAGTTGGCAGATACACCCCTAGACTTTGGACTGACCCCCGGTGCTGCGGTGGAGTCAAACTGACATCACAAAATAAATATTGTGACTTGAACATTCGCATCATTCATACCTGGAGATAATGGTTAGTGGCGTTGTCACCGGAAACTACTGATCTAGCAACCTCCTGGAGATGCCATGTAGTTTAAGTGTATCAGGGTTATGCGGAGAGTCGTCCAGCTTGAACCGACCCCGACCATTTTAACAGGAAATACTTTCCAATAAACACAAAGTTTGAGGAAAAATAGCTATATTGACTTTGGCTATCAAATCTATATTGTAATGCCCACAAACACCCACTACTGATAAGAATCACTGTAGTATTGATGAGCTATGTCCAAATGTCACTTGAGAATGGGGCCCTCTTTGATGGTGCACGTGACAGGTCCGTCACAGTATTTTAACAAAGCACTTATTCTGATTGGTCGAATTGGCTGTGAGGAAGCCGGGATCTGAGGGGGATCTGAGGGGGATCTGAGAGGGATCTGAGAGGGATCTGAGAGGGATCTGAGAGCGATCTGAGGTACTCACTGGATCCTCTTGTTGAAGCTTTTTGTCACGGTGCCTCCCTCATTTTGCTTTTCTTCATGCTTCCCTACACAAAGGAGGACACAAAAGGAGGTGCGCAAAGTCATTTAAGCGGTTCCCATGGGGGACACATTCATGCCCCTAAGAGACTCTGAGCAACAGGAGATGACAGGGTGTGATTGAACTACAAATCCACAGCAGAGGGACTGATCCTCTGGGTTTAAGTATAGGAAGGTGTCTAACGTTCAGGGTCAGGACGGGAGGGTGATATAAGTCAGGAGTAATTCCTTTGGCCTCCAGGCACAGAACGACATAGCAGAATCCAGACTCCAAAGCAGCCTAACACAGCTCTACTCACCACTGTTTAATAAACACTGTCTTCCTTTCAGAAGGTCTGCTCAGGACATTGTTTTCTGCTTCTTGCAAAATGAAAGCCAGCATAAGAACTCTGGTTACGGACCCCGAAGCCCCACAGCTGACGTGACTGACCTCTCCGCTCACACACACAGCCCCTGAGGTCGTAGATGTCACCTCACTGTCTCTTTAGGAAACCAGCCATCTGCCCGCAGTCAGCAGTGTGCTGGTTTGGTATGCAGCAGAATACTTACACCTTCGATATGTGTTCCATGACACTTTAAGACTGCGGTCAAGGTTAATTCAAAATAGCTTAATTTCAACACACTGGCTGTGTTGCTCTGATACACAGTACACGTGGGAAGAATCACACTATTATCGTTGTCATTACCCATCTACTGACTGTGTGGTTCAAGACCTCTTTGTAGAGTATCCACGACTATTTCACTATTAGTGTCATAAATCGAATAAAAAGAGAAAATATAACCTACTTATTTTGTTTTAATAACGACCTTGACAAATCTTATTCAAAGCGGAAAAGTGATGAAAGAAATTAAATGTGACAGTCACAGTAAATAATACTACTTAAAATGTAGTGCCTACCAGAAACCTCGACATATCCGTCTTTGGTTTTGATGCTTATCTCTTCCGGCTTGAAGCTGTTGA
Source organism: Cryptomyrus ogoouensis (assembly GCA_025773925.1). Classification (NCBI taxonomy): domain Eukaryota; kingdom Metazoa; phylum Chordata; class Actinopteri; order Osteoglossiformes; family Mormyridae; genus Cryptomyrus; species Cryptomyrus ogoouensis. Next base: position 50,567 of record JAOYFF010000009.1, on the reverse strand, counting down.
CGTTCACGCAGACCTTCCACGGGTCTCCGGGAGTCTCCGGCGGGTCGATGTACCGTGAGGCGCCCACGGGCGCGGCGCTCCCGGCCGTACGTGGGAAAGACGAGCGCAGACCGCTGGAGAAGGGAGAGCCGAGTCGGGAGCGAGCCCATGCCGGCCAGTCCATGGACAGATCATCGGGGAAGGACGGTATGGTAAACTGGTCATCCATGAACCGGGAGGCGAGCGATTGTTCCCCAAACGGATCCATCGGTATCCTCGCCCTTGCCCGCGGGTGAAAGTGTCCTTCTGCCATTGCTACCGGAAAACTAACAAAAACTCCGTAACCTATACTTGTCCGCTATTTAAAGTACTTCGTAAACGAGCCTCAAGCTGCTGGAAGCCGAACTGAAACTTTCCAAAAGTCTAATTGACGCGTAAAAAGATTTAAATGCACACGGCCAGGGTATATGAGTTATAGTGCCGCACTTCTGTTGTAACTCCTCGCTTGCGGGATCGCAATGACCGCGCGCACTTTACCGACTTTATATAAGGGGATTTACTCAGGCGGAGTTTAGGGTCACTTGGCCCCTGTAGTTTGCCTAAGTTGTGAGACATTGACAAGTTGTGCTTTTTTTGCGCAACAGCTGACGTTACCCTGGGAGTCACCCGATGTCCTGGCCGCTGGCCCGAATTTTCTATTGATTCCGAGTGCTGAGAAACATCCAGGGTCCTGGCATGTAACCCCGCCTGTGACCATCATGCCCTTTAAAAATAGAAATTATGTCAGCACCTATGAGAGACATACAGATTAGCCTGATGTCAGTGGACATGCAAAACCGGACATTCACTCCCGAAAATTTTGAGTGTAGTCATTTAAAGACACTTGCTGTAAAACCCCCCATAGATTAAAAAAAATAAAAATTGCAATCTCTAGCTTGGTTATTTGTAAAGCTACCAAATGACTATTCCCATGAGGAAACTGGGTAATTTTCACATATCCAGTCTTACTTTCATTGAAGGCGATAGATATGGGCAAATGACCTTATCCAGTGGACTAGACTGACATCAGCATGGAGACTCAGGTGTTGCTCATTTCAGTAACCATGGGCTCATAAAGGGGTAAATAGCACTGAGGCCTCAGGCCGCATCCAGCCACCCTGCAGCAGTTGGGGTAAGGTCAGTGGTGTCAGAAGGAGTTTGACATGGGGGGGGTACCATATATATTGTTACATCGCGATGGGAACGCAGACATTAGTCACATCGTGAAAGGATGTAATGTAAGAAATATTTTAAAATACTAAGACTTCATCAATAAAGATTTCATCCTTTAAAATAAGACTAACACTTCAGGGTACAGTTTCACAAATAAAAAATTAAAAAGTAACTGGTCCATATACTAGAATGATTCAGTCTGATGCAGAACTACAGTCTTTGTATGTAGCGAATTGGCCTCAGTAACATGTGGACTCAGAAAAAAAAATAACAACTGTGCTCTATCTATCTATCTATCTATCTATCTATCTATCTATCTATCTATCTATCTATCTATCTATCTATCTATATCTATCTTTTTGTGAATGGGGGGGGGTTGCCAATATTGCAGGGGGGACACAGCCCTGCCCCCCATTTCTGACACCTCTGGGTAAGGCCCCTGCTCTATGGTCCAGTAGTGATGTCATTCCTCTGCCGGCCATGGGATTTGGACTCACAACCTTCCGAACACGGGCCCTAACCCCCCTGATCCCTGTTCTTTCAAGGCAGCTGAAAATGGGCTTTTGCTCAGACTCACAAAAACAAGGTTTGTGCAACATTCAATATGTCCTCACATAAATAACTTTTGTTTTTATAATTTATTCCAGGACATATGTTTGAGGATCATGTCATTTTCACAGTCATGGAGAGATGCTGGGAGCCTCTTGGCTGATGGATCATAAACTGTCGAGGAAAATACAGGTTTTAGTTTTACTGGAAACTCATGATATGAAAAAATCCAGGGATCTGGGCTACAGCGACTCAAAAACATTGTAAGTTAACATATGAATTAGTATAAAGGTAGCTTTAAACAAATGTCTTAAAAAATGCTTATTCTAAGTTCAAATAAAGAACAGAAGTCAACTAAAATCCAAAATAAACACTCACTGTTTAGCTCAAAGAAGCTGGACAGATTAGGACAGCGCATGGACTGCTACAGTTTTTCTGTTTTAGGGCTCTTTTTTTGGGGGGGGGGGACTATTATTTAACTGGGCTGACAGAGTTTGGCGATGAGAGTATTTTTTATGCTTCAAGGGCATTGTACTGGCGATTAAAGGGTTCATAAGTGACCTGAGCGGATGCTGGGTCCTTCACCTTAAAGTGGCACTCTTTAGGTGTCCCACACACTGCCTGACTGTGTGCAGTATACAAGCTTTTAGCTTGTCAAGATACTCTGTAACTATGGCTACATAAGGCCTTGTTCAATGTAAGACCACCTGTGGTCCTGCCAATCACATGATGTCTAAGCCGTAAAAGGAAAATCACAGGAATCCTTTGAAAGTTGTGATGGACAGAGACAGAAATCAGTCCTGAACGAGTACTGTCTGCTGTAGCAAGCTACTTCAGGAATGCGCAGAATGCAATTTACCACAGGACTATTTTGGCTGACTCAGGTTGTGGGGATGGTACATATGAAATGATCAAAGTTTAAATAATCTTGTTCAGGGACACAATAATTAAATATACAAGAGAATCAGACTCCCATTTATGCAGAGAAAATGCTTTTATACAAGTACAGATACATTGGACTGTGTTTTTTCACATATTCCATCTTATTAAGACATACACGCATTATAATGTAATAATAATGTTATAATAAGGTTATAGTGTGTATTCATCATCAGTTCATTAAATAAAACAAACATTTAAATACATGTTGCAATGTATTAAACGGTCAGTACTACCTAATGGTTGAAAAATAGAATATCAAAATATGGACCCCTGTGGTCTGTGCGGTGTTTAGAATACGCCATCATGCATTTCATTTGTGTGCATGTTAAAGATGTTTCAAAAGAACGAGCAGTGGATTTTCAAAGCGCTGCAGCAAGTTGCCGTCGAAAAGGCTGCTGTCTTTCTGCTAAAGTGATTTCTCCATTATCTCCCCCATTGGCTGTACAAGCTGAATTACATGGAAATTTTACATGGAAGTCGGCTTCCTGATTCAGTAAGACTATAGATCCATGTCGTGTCCCTTTATCTCCTTTATTTTGGTGTCTTGGTCAAAGACTCTGTTAAAAAGAGGCAGTTGAGTCCAAACAGAGAGTTTCAGCAAAGCCAGTATAGAGATTATCCCTGTAGTGGAAAAAGCAGCTATTCAGAAAGTCTTGGATCACCATAAATAGTGATCCAAGGAAAAGTGAGTATTTCACTAATGCAGCGTGAAACATTTTTATCACTAGAGCCAAAGCATGAACGTCGTCAGAAAGGAAAAAGAGGAGCATGACATTCCAGGTCTGGACACACCGATCAGCCTGCGGATGTTTCCAGATAAAATACCTCTAACATACTTTTCTCGGTGTGACAGAACTATAAAAATGACTTAATACAAAGATCAAATCAGTATGGTGAATTAACATCAGCTAAAGTCTAAGTAAATGAACTTGCACATGCAGAAAGAAACAGATCAGCTGAGCAGTAGGACCTGCTGTACTATGTGGCCCATGAATTGTACGAGGATAAATGTCTCTTCCACTGGGGAAGATTAAATGGGCCGTAGTTCACTGAAAAACACAAAACACTGACACTTTAAAGATGCTTTTGTAAATCACAGAAGTGGGTTTTACAGGAATAAAATAGTATCCAGAAAAAAAACACAACAAAAAAGGAACTTGTTATTAGAGCTCAATATGCCTACTCAACATATTGTAATTATTCCATAACTGCATCGATTGCAATATTCTCGCAAATTAGATCTTTATTGATATGTAGTTATTTTTTCCAAAGGAATGGAAAATCAGAAAACCTGAAATGTATTCCCTTGCTACCTCAAATATTTTATTTTCTCATAATAATTTGAACTAAGGTGTTCAGTAGATATTAGCATATAAGGAGTGGATTGAGGCACAAAGCAGGACTTCAGATGCTAAGATTGCCTGTCAGTGACTGAGTCCAAGGGCGCCATTACCAGCAGGGGGGGCTGCAGAGCCCCCACTTAGCTGCAGGAGGGCAGGCTGTTGAGTGCAATCAACTGAGAAATGGCTTAGAAATTACTTTGCATTTCTGTGTTCATGAATTTATCAGCCACCTGATGCCTTGCTACTGGTACTTGTTGCGTTTCAGACCAGCAGTCAGAGAGACTGATTAGGCTCCCAAGAAGCAAGTGGAATCTGATCAGCCAGGACTGCGGCAGTGAGGTAACCTGCTGAAACGCTGTTCCTCCCAAAATCATACCATCGATTATGTCATGCCCCGCTCGTCCGATCCTCCCAGTTATTACTCAACTGGATCATGCTGTGATTAATTATGTCATATTCAGTAATGACCTGTCTCTCACTATGCCCCTTTGAAAAATAAGCAGTTTTACAGTGTGGCTTTCCAGCCTGCTGGAGGTATGTATCTGCATGATACGCACAGCAAATTAGCGATATCTAGCTAAATTAGCGATATCTAGCTAAATTAGCGACGTCGGCATGTCACTGTGCCTGACATCATGGGGATTCCACCACATTTGTGCATCAATGCACCTTTATCAGCACATTTAACTGGGACATGCAGCAAAAGTACAACATGCATTACTGGGTTCACTGGAATTAACTGGGTTTTTTTTTTTTGATTAATCCTGAATGACTTTTTACAAATATTATTATTTATTTCTGAGTGCTTTAGTTCCAAAATGATAATGGTGTTGTAATTACACAGTAAGTAGTCAGAGCTGAAAGAGAGACTGCCTCATGTGAGGGCAGTAGGCGTGTGTTACTGTGTGCATCTCATTACAACAGGGAGAAAAGTTCATGTCTTAATTTCCATTTCCTGCCTTATACCGTTTCCCACTATACACCACAGATAAACTGGGATACTATAAAACAGAAATTGAAAAATATCCCACACTTAATCATCCATCCAGTTTCTGTAACTGCTTTTCCTAGTCAGCGTTGCGGGAGTCCGGAGTCTATAAGCACAAGACAGGGGATAACCCAGGACCGGGCGGGCGCACACACACACACACACACACACACACACAGGTACAGACACCCCCCCCCCCTACACACACATACACATACACACACAGCTATTGACAATTTGGTAACTTCAATTAACCTCAGCAAGTTCTTTTTTTTTAATTCTGGGGGGAAATCCGGAGAACGCAGAGAAACCCCACGACAACACAGGAGGGACATACAAACTCCCTACGTGGAGCCATGCTGCTAGCTATCAGTGCTAACCACTACGCTATTCCTCACACTTAATCAAAATCTAAATATTTAGCTCCATGGAATCCTACTATAATCCTTGTTTCAAACTGATAACTTTGTGTATATTCCCGACCATTTTCACTGCGACTATGTAAGCATGTTTATTAAAGCTTACTGTTATGTCTAGATCTGGCCACGAGAGGGAGTATGGGGTAGCATCAAACTCAAGCCATACAGTTCACCTTCTTATTATTAAAATACGTCATTATTGGTTAGTATCTGGTTCGCTTCTGGATTTAAGACTCACCTTTGATAAGACTTTTCTTTTCCAGCCCTGAGCCAATCTGCCTGGTGGGCTTTTGGTTTAGTTTCTCCTGTTGATGAACACATCATGTAAAACTGACCAATTTTGAATTTGTGTGCAGATCCATACATTTAATTGCTCAGTAATGACAGTGTCGCAGATGATTTTATTGTATGAGACATATCATTAATAATAATCTAACACAAAAAAACAGGACTGAATTAACATCCCGATTAGCCTCCGGGTTCTGAATACATCGTCAGCGAAGATTTGCAGCCAATCTGGCAACCGCGACCGTGGCCGTACACGATCTGAGATACATTGGCTCACTTCTGACCTAGTGGCTCATAATTTAAGATGATGTGCTGCATCGAACATCAAGTCGTGAGGCTAATGTGTTGGCTTACCTCTTCATTTAAATAAATACATTATCCCGACAGCAATAAAAGTGTTATGCAGGCTCGCCAGTACTAAAGGTGATGTATGGGTTTGCGGGTAATGAAGCTGACATATTGATGGGCAGCTGAACCAAAGCCAGAAGGAATTCCACACAGACATGGACCCCCGTCAAAAGGGCTCACTGCAAGTCAGTCACCTCTGAGATATTGGTTTTCACCCGCTAAGGAAGCCAAATAAAATAAAGTATCGAGTTCACGGACATCGAATCCTTCGGCCTTGCCTCCTTAATGCGGTGTAGTCTGCATCCATGCATTCTGCATGTTTGCAAGCCTGAATTAATTCATGACATCATCAGTTACTTGGGTTATTTTACAATTTGTGTTTTGTCACCTCGTATGCATATTGCCCGTAGGGAGCAGTTCTCAATGAGATATTAACCGATCGCATATGCTATCGTATATAGAAATATAGGAAAATCGTTTTAATAATTGGATTCACCGATTGACAGAAAACAGAATCAGTAAATAGGGCTAAAATCTCTTTTTTAGTATCTATGTTTTGCAATTTTCTTTCTAAATGGGTAAAAAATTCCATTTTACTGTGAAAAAACTAAAGTTTGATACTTTTGGGTAGAAATCCATAAATATATGTATGAAAACTTTTCGGCTTTTAAATCTATATGAAAGACAACCAAGTCTGATCGAAAAATCTGAAAGCAATTTTTAAAAACTATTTTAAGATAAACAGTGACAGCTATGTCCAACTGATTCCATGAAGAAAATAAACAAACACAATCTGGCTAAAGCCATGAAAGCCATAACCGCTGTGTGGCAACATTGATTAGAAACAAAACGCGAGAGAAGAAAAACGGCACATTCAGAAACGACCTAACCAGTCTACAAAGTAATGCCTATTTCAAATTAAACATTTATAGAAATAGACTGGGTTAGTGCGCGATTTCGCACGTACAGTCTTAATTTTATACATGCCTCTATATGTGTTGCACAATAACTAAAGTAATAATAGTAAGAAACGAAGAAGAAATGATCAGCAGGAAGATTTATGAAAAATGACGTTTGAATGAAACACCCTGTCAGCCATTTGTAAAGCTCCATACTGTTTTGCTTGGTCAGTGGTAATACTCTGCTCAGACAGCAGATGGCAGCAACACACAAATACTTCTGCTGTGACGCTGTCTGAGACCAACGTCGCAGAAGGACCCGTTACCCGCGCAGTTCTCAGTGAAAAGCAATAAACGTTATCATTTAGGCGTAGTTTTTAGAATAACCCAGGTAACACTTAATTTTCCCATTGTATGTGTCAATAAAAACGTTTGCTGCAGATTCTTGACCAACATTCAGTACATGTACGAGTGGATTCAGAGAATCAAAAGTGGAATGATCTGGAAGGAGATATAGAATGTAGTTCAGTAGTGTAGCCTTTTGTTGAATCCACACTATTGTAAGTCTGTGCCCCTGTTCTGGATAAGCAGCTGGAAGATGGATGAGTATTATGTACATACATTATACCAGACAATATTTCACTGTGCTTTAGAGGTATTCTCATTACAATATGGGAAGTGGGCAGCCGGACCTGGTGAGAGCTTCCTGTAGCTTGACCTGCGTAGAATTTCCTGGGCAGTTCACCAGTGGATCACACCCATGACCCATGTGGAGAGTGCTGATGCATCACTAGTGATAGTGTGACCTGACTTTCGCTCCACTTAGTTCAGCGTGTATTTTGAAGTTGGTTACGTGTCAAAGCTGTCATAATTACTTATCATTTAAGCATAAATACTGGCTTTGTACTGCATTTGCATTTTGTCTATTTGGCCCTATGTGTATGTAGGGTGAGCCACCTAATCCATGTCAGAATGTGCACTATCAGCTACAACGGGACTTGCAAACTACCATTTCAGTTAAAAGGACTCGGAGTTCTCTTAAGCACCGAGTTCTTGCTGTGTGCTGACTGGTCTTTTATAATCATGCATGTGTCACTTACGTTAATGTGAAACAGTTGAATGAGTCTTTCAATCAAGGAAACACACCAGTAAAAGTATAAGATGAACCGAACAATTTAGACGAGCATAAGAGCCTTTCAGTTTTAAGGTAGTCTGTAAAAACTGAAGTAGCTCATAGTGTCCTCCTGATATGGATTAGGTGCTCATGCTATGCGTATGTTCATCTGCGCACTGCGTTCTCAGTGCTTTAGGCACCAGAATTGCCTCCTCCAGGATCAAAACACTGCATCCTAATCTTAATAATTGGGTATAGAATTTTCCCCGCTAGTACTTCAGATGTTTCGTTTAAGGATGAAAGAGTAGGGTCCTTCTTTGGATTGGGATCTGGATTGTTTTAATGTCTGGGGAGCTTGGCTGCTATTGTCACAAGCACAGAAATTCCTCCGTGCTGAAATGTGCAGGCCGATATGTCCCCTGGGCGTCCTGTCACGTCACCTGCAGGCACCGATGGACGCCATGCCGCGCCCCCGCCGTGTGACTCAGTGGCCCCACCGCGTGACCTCACACGTCTGTCATACTTCCTGCAGCTCCCACGGTTTTTGGCATGTTACTGGTAAAAGTTCATTTGAAACATGGAAATATTCACGCCACAATATTCACAGAATTTCCTTTCCCCTTTGCTGGTGGACAAGAACGTCAAAGCCCACTCCCAGAAACCACTCCTAGGTTTACACTGTAATTTAAGTCTTTTTAAAAAGGCCCCTTCAGAAGCAAATATAATTCAGAACTCTTACTATTCAGACATGGTTTCTCTGCAAACTCCAGCCTCTTGGTAGCACTAATACAGTAACATAGTAGCGCATGGTTGGGCCTGAATGCTCACACCCCTGCTATCTACTGCAAATGCTCCCAGCATGCCGTGCGGCTGGACCCATGGAACACAGCTGCCAGTTAATTTAATGAGTTCACCAGGCACGCACTGGCCGACTGACATGCCAGTAGAACGTCAGCTGTCTCTCCACCCCAAAGCCACCAAAAGGGCTAAACGCACTATGGCATCACTGACCCATAGGCTTAACTTCCCTTCGCCGGAGATTCATGGGGTGACCCTTGTGACAAGGCCAAGGAGCCACAAGCTTCCTCCTGACCAGGACCAGGCCCTGGGATCAATGCAACACATAGAGTCAAAATGGGAAATGGTTACAGTGGGTGAGGAAGAGGCAGAGACGTGGTTTTGTGAGTCAGGGATATTAGAAAGCTGAGGAGGTGACTGACGTCAGGTCTGTGGTCTTAGCTACCGGTAAAGATGAGCGGAACCAACTGACACAAATTCCCATGACATGGCACAGAACTCCGCCCCGCCTCCCCCCATCCGGACACTTCTATTTTAAATCAAAGAAAAAGAATAAAAAAGCAAAGAATAAAATTAATAAAGAATAATAATAAAGAACAAAAAAGCAAAGAATACAAATAATAAAGAATAACGTTGTGTAGAAGAACTTTCCCATACTGACAAAACCCAGTTACGTCGATATGCACGACCTGCCATCCGTGTCTCCCGAATGCTGCTGTGAGCCCGAATGTTCCTGTGAGCCCGAATGCTCCTGTGAGCCCAAAAGCTCCAGTGAGCCCGAAAGCTGTGAGCCCGAAAGTTCCTGTGAGCCCGAATGCTCCTGTGAGTGTGAATTTCAGCTCCATCAAGATGGCGGCCCTCAGAAAGTTTTTGTACTTTTGGGTCATAAAGGACAAATCATGTGACTCATAAGCTGTATAATTTTAAGTGACTATTAGAACAAAGATTCTTGTTTGGAATAGTATGGAACAATAAACTTCCTGCTTACAATATGTAGAACTAGTGAGGTTAGTGCACATGGTTCACATGGGATTGGCCTAGTGAGTGTCATTAATAATAATAATAATAATAATAATAATAATAAAAACTAGCCCAGCAGTAACCTCAAGATACTTATTGCAGGTAAATAAACAGTAATAGTTTGTGCTAATGCTTAATGCATTTAAACAGATGCAGTATGTACATTTCAGAGAATTTGGTCCACCCTCCATTCTCAAAATACAGCAGGAACACCCGCGACTCACTTCCTACTTCTGATAGGCTGGTCTGCCTGCAGGTGGTGGTCAGCTGGAAGATCCCTATGGAAGATCAACCTCCACAGAAGCGGCCTGATGCGTCTCCCTCCCATGCTGCATCTGCTGTGACTGCTGCGGACTTCCCAGAAACTGAGCCAGGCCGCTTTACCAGGCAACCCTTGCTTTGGGATGTTTTTTTTTTTTTTTGATGTGTGTGGGTTTGACATTCTTTTATTTCCAGACACAGGGTGCAACTCCGCGATTTCTCATTTTTGCACTCCACTAGCAAACAGCTTGTGGTTTATAAGTGACGTTTCACCGTCCCCTGGCAACATCTGACCAGAGAAGCTTCAGCTTCCGAAGACAGCTTGTGTGGTTTCAAGCGCACATCATGCAGATCACAATGAACAGTTCATAAATTATAGATTGTTTGTAAATTAGCCTTGAGGTATTACAGGAAACAACAATGGTGCTCAATGGTATATTGATATAGGACAGAAGTTATCTGGAGAGAGTGTTTTTTTAGATTAATTTAACCACAAGAAAGTTCCAATTTGTTATATAAAGAGCACACGTAATCATACTAGACATGAGGGTGACATGAGCATATGTCTGGTTTCAAAATAGATAGGGACCAAATTAGCCCCCAACTCCCTAAACACACATGGGACTCCCACAGTATTGCGAGAGAACTTCATCCAAACATTTTCTCTTGAGAGGTGGTATTAATACAATTCCCAATCATTGATGTACATTGTGTCTTGGAATCACCGGGTGTCACAGAACACGTATACTACACATGTGTCAAGAGGCATAATACATGGATGGTATCCCTGCAAACAGCCCCCCCCCCACCTCTACATGTGGGGAGCATGATTAGGAAGACTATGTTTTATTTACAGCAGTGTTTCCAAATGCGGTCCTCGGGGACCCACAGACAGTCCTCCCAGGGAGCAGAAATGTGGAGCTCGGAGGGAGCGCAAACGTGAACCAGCTGCGGGTCCCCAAGGACCGCTTTGGAAAACACTGATTTTCAATGCTTCTATTCTATAAGCTGCGGTTGATTCTCATGGTCTATTTGCATCAGGCTTGGGTGGCTTACAGCAGCCCCCTGACATGAGCATGGTGCATGGTTAGGACAGCTGTCTGGTGTTGCCGACCTCACAGGATCTTGTGTGGTCTTCATTTTCCTTTTAGCTATGTTTAGCTTTGATTTTGTTGACGTTTCATTTTCGATTGACGTCTTTCAAAAAGTCCAGCGTCAACACAGACATCCGGCTCATTTTTTTTCACTATTTGTTTTGCAATAGTGAATATTTTGCGAGAAAGACTAACATCCTGTCCAGGGTGTCCCCTGCCCAGTGCCCTGTGATGGACTGGCATTACGCCCAGGGTGTCTCCTGCCTTGTACCCTGTGCTTCTTGGCTCCAGGCTCTCTGTGTCCCTGTATCAGATAAATAGTTGGAAGATGCATGGATGAATGATTGCCTATAGAATATTGGGCAACCTCTGATTAGAAAAATTGTATTTTTGTAGGGAACTGGGTGCTGAAATGTTTATAGCATTTTTTGTTGACCGTGTGTTCGAGCAGTAAGCGACATGCATTATTGGAGGTCTGTATGTCTAAAGCATGACCTGATAGACATTCACAGCCCTCACAGGTAGGTTCTAGAAAAAACCGCGGCGTGGATGTGGGTGGACAAAAGGCTTGGGAGGGTGGGGGGGGGGATTATGTCAACTCCCAACTTAACTCATAGTCATACAAGATACTAGACACCCAGTTACATAGATGACTCAGGTAAACAGACATGTTCCCAAATGAAGATCAGAAAATTACATTACAGTCCTTAATAAACCATTTGCTCCACGAATCCTAAATTTTTTCAACTTGGAATGATCATGTACCTTTGGATGCCACCTGTCTGAGGACATTCATGGGTTCCCCAAGTCAAGTCTCAAGACACTTTAATGGTACTGTAGGTCAGGAACCGGAGAGTTTGCTGTTATAATTCTATCGTTTAGAACTTAAACTTAAGTTAAAAATGAGCTGTTAGATGTTTTCTGAACTAGCAGGATGTATGGATCTCATCCACACAAGATGTGTCCTAGTATTGATGTTACCGTGTGATGTGATGTAACTGTGGTTTCTGTTTCATCCTGACCAGATTCAGGAAGTGATGTAACTGGTTGACCCCCAGGATTTCCCACACAGTCAAATCTCTGTTCACCTCTGGGCTCAATTTAAAATTAGAAGGAATTGTAAGTAGGATTTAGGTCATGTGTTTCAGCTATTTAGACTTAATGGTAAAGAAAAGTCATTTTCACAAAAACAGACACTGCCATTAGATTTTAAGTAAATGAACTGAACCTGTTCAAGTTTAATTGTAAAAATTTCAATACAAGCAAAAATTAGGCAGCTAGCATTGTTATTTTGACTAAACAAAAAAGGTCATTTTCTGAAGCCCAAATTCACGGCATGCATCTCAAATAACTTCGAAAGGCTCGTTAATGAAAATACTGGAAGTGGCTTGATCGATCCCATTTAGAAACACCATGTTTTACAGATGTTTCTGCCAAGACAATTCCTGCCCTCTCGATTCTGAGGAAATGCTAATCAATTAGTGAGGGATTTGGCAGGGTAATGAATAAAAGCATCGCTGCTTGAAATCAGTTCGGGGTATCTGGTAGTCAGGTTCCCCTTCTATATTGATCCATTTCTGTGGCTGAAGAAGGTGACATTCAGTGAAAATCTGTACTGTGTCTTTAAATCAGGAGAGAAGAGAGAGAGAGAGAGAGAGGGGGGGAGAGGGAGATGGAGAGCAAGGGAGATGAATAGAAGGCACTAGAAGCAGACCGTTTATGAGCTGAAAGCACGGCTGAAATGTGATAGATAAACCAGCAGAGATACTTGGAAGATCGGGCTGTGGTGCTGCCTCTGTGCTGCGCTCTCAGCGCTGCAGAGCTGGGTGTACGGGGGCCGTTTTTCCAGCCCCGGATGATGGCGATCAGACAACGGAAGAAGACCGAATGACAGTTCCCTTCTAAGCGGCCCAGTGACCCTGAGGCAGGGACGAGTTGCCGAGGAACTACTTTGTTTTGCTCTCGCGCATCCCTTTCTGGTGGTCACCCACACACTGGGGTCTGTGGCCCCCTTGCTGGGATCCCTCCTCCCTCCACATTCCCCCACCCAGGGGGATTTTTGCCTCTTTGTCGCCGGAGAGAGGAACGAGGGGACGAGGCCGACGTGGCTGGCGCATCGCTGCCTCCCTGCAGCCCGGGCAATGAGCTTCCCGTAGCAGGGAGCCGCGGGAAGTAACAGGGCCTGCCGGGAGGGGGGGGCCCGGGCGGGGGGGGGATGCGTGCCAGTGGGGGGGGACGGGGAGCAGCAGCAGCGACGACAGCGGCAGGCCGAGGGCGAGCTCACCGGCTCCCTCTCCCCCTTCTCCTCCGCCCCTGCAGGACCATGCGCTTGTGAGGGATGGGGCGCCGCACCCGGAGCCCAGGCCTGAGCCACGGCCTACCTCCCCCGACCGGGGCCAGGCCCACCACCACCGGAACCGGGAGCGCTTCGCCACCATCCAGTCAGCACCTTTGGTAAGGCCTGAGCCTCCTCTTCCTCGCCGTCTTCCTCCCTGCCGCCCCGCTGGCAAAAAGAAAAGCGTTTTCTCTCCGGTCTCCCCGGCGCTCTCCTTGTCGGTTGTCATGGCAACCCCATCTCGTTACAAACAGCCGCCTCTCTCAACCCCCCCCACTCCCCCCCACTCCTCCATCATCTCTCATCATATTTTAATCGTTAATCCCGGTGATGTGAAGGCTTTGCGCTGAGGTGCGATTCGTGTGTCACGCATTGGTCATTTTTTGCCGTGTGCCTGAAATCACGTCGCGTGACATTTCCACGTAGCGTACGACTGACCTGCGGGTGGTTTCTTTACCGCCTGATTTCCCCTTCTCTGCAGTTTATGTGCATGTGTCTCAGTACGTGTGCCTGTGTTTGCCTGTGATGTCAGTGCCTGGCTTGCATTTATGTGTGTGTGCGTGTTTGCGTGTAAGTGCGCCAACCAATTTGCATGTAGGGTGATGCCAGGCAGGGGCGACATCGCCTTTGTGGGCCGACATCCAGGCGTGATACTGTAACATCGTATCGTAATGTGTGTGCGTGAATTTGGTGCGTGCCTGTCCACACGTTCCAGGGGCCATGCGTGAACGTCACCCCATGCTCTACCCTGATTAGCATCATCAGTGCTAAAGTCATGTCATGGATCATGTGTGCATGATCGCCTGCTGCTGGACTACAGCTCATTATATGTTGCCATTTTGCAGAATCTGCTTCCTCTCTTTAGCAAGTCCTTAAGTTTAGAGACTGTTGGGTGACAGTCTTCATGCTGGAGAGTCAGGCTGATTCAGTAATGATGTTCCTCACGCTGGAGGAAGGAATGTAGAAATGAACCGACAATTAGAATCTGAGTATCAAATAGTGGCCTCTACATATGACCCCCAGGCAGCAGTGTTCATGTTACAGGCAGACAGCCTAAGTCTGAGACATTCCACAATGTTCCAGAATGTAGCAGCCAAATGCCACATACAGTCTGCCCCATAAAGTCAAAAACATCATTTGTATGAAGATGATAAACTGTTTCCGATTGTTAGAACTTAGCTGGATCCTGCTTCCCCGCTCCCTCCTCCTCCAATCCTCACTGAATTCTGGAATAATTCTCCCAGAAATCAGTTCTGGCAGCTTGGAAACTTGGCCTGCTAGGTCATTGGAGTTTTCTAGATGAGAAGTGATGGAAAATGGTCAGGGGGATTATTTTTGTGATGGAGAAGATCTTTAAATCAGAACAATTTTGACATTAACTCACTCTGTCACATAGAGACATGATGCTATTGTTATTTTTGACAGTTCTGTGAAGTTTACCTTATTAGAATTTTCTAGTATTGCCTCAACCAAAACTTATAAAATTACTTTAGGTCTGCCTTTGGCGTGAGCCAGACATCTCACATTATTGTTTTTTTATAGTGAGTGTAATTGTATCCTAATATTAAATAAGTTGCTGAAGCTATAGCCTTTGATCTGAAAGTGTTTTGTTGAATTATTCTTGTATATTTATCTGCACTTTGTGACATTGGATTATCCATCCATCCATCCATCCATCTATATTCTACTTACTTGTATCTTAGACAATGTTGGGGGGGGGTGTGGAATTTAGTCACTCTATTTATTGGAAAATTCTCATTGTCAAAGGTTTTGTTCAATGTGCATGTGTGTTAGGATTAAGATTACAGTTGGACATATGGTTAGGATTAAGGTTATGTTCATATATTCAGTTGTGGTTGTTGAACATTTTACTCAGTGTGTATGTGTGTGTGAATCTGCATGTGGAGATTCTGCACATACATCTCGCTAAACGTTATTCCACCCATTAAAATCCAGAATGAAAACCCTCAGCCCAGTCTGCAGTAGCCATGAGGAACATGCAGATTTTTTGGATGCTGTTAGGAGGCACTTGTCCACCAGGTCTTAACCTTTGAAAGCTGACCCCCAGGTTACGAGGCAGATCCAGGAGCATGAGCAGGACAGCGAGCTACGAGATCCGATGTGGGGCTTCAAGCGGATGCGGCGGCAGCACCAGAAGCAGCTGATGGCGTTGGAGAACAAGCTGAAGGCCGAGATGGACGAGCACCGGCTCCGTCTGCAGAAGGAGGTGGAGACGCACGCCAACAACGCCCACATCGAGCTGGAGAAGCTGGCCAAGAAACATGCTCTTCAGCTGGACAAGGAGGTGAGTGACCCTGCTTGGCATCTCGTGGACCCACACAGGTGGTATCAGGTGTCCAGATCTGAACCACTTTCTGAAATCAAAGCAGTATTTGATTCCTTCAAGCTGGCGAATCCTCTGCCCCCTGAAAAAAAGGTCCTGAGAGAAGGTCAAGATTAAGTGCAGGAAATTGTGCTACTTAAAATTTTGTCCCAAAATCGGAGCTCCTAAGACAGCTGCTGGTAAGATGAGGTGCACATGCTCATTCCTTTCTGGCTCCTCTTTCCTTTCCCTCCCTTCCTCTAGACGAAGGCGGCAGCTGCTGATGAAAAGAAGTTCCAACAGCAGATTATGGCCCAGCAGAGGAAGGAGCTGACCACCTTCTTGGAAAACCAAAAGAAGCAGTACAGACTCTGCAAGGAGAAGATCAAAGAGGCTAGTGCTGTTTACTAGTTCTCCTGGAATCATGGGTCACTGTTCTTCTTGTGTTTGTATGTGCATAGACTCGGCCATTATAGACACTAGTTGTTTTTTTAGACTCTTGTTCCACACCAGAAACACTAGCAGTGGGCAGCATTTGTGCTCTTGCACCTGGAGACACAACATAGGCTGCAGGGTGTTGGATTATTGTTTTTTTCTTCAAGCGCCAGTGTTTTGTTAGCAATGCCATGCTAACAGATTGTATGGGGGTCGTCCTCATTTATGCTCTCAGATGCTGCTGCCTGGATCCCAGGTCTGCTTTGCCCATCAGTTATCAGCTTAACTGACCCATGTTGTCAGTGTGATCGAGATTCCTCTGGTATTTTCCACTCTGTCTGCTTTATTATTTCATTAGTCATTGTAATCAGTCATCTCAAAGGAACACAAGTGACCATTGAGTTCATAGTTGTAGTATTTACAGAGATCGTGGAGGTGCTGCATATTGGACCTTCCCCTGAATACTTGGCTGTGGGCAGAAGTGGATAATTCAGGTCCAGAGTGTAAAAATCCAGACCAAGATTTTGATTCAACCAACCAGTTGAGTATAAGGAGTCGCAGACGCAGAGTTACTCAACTGGTTGGTTGAAACAAATCTTGGTCTGGACTTCTCTCTCGACCTGAAATACCTACCTTTGTCTGTGTGCCTAAGCCTTGTGCCCTTGATTCCACTCTTCCTTGGTATTGTGACTTAGGAGATGAGTGAGGACCACAGCACACCCAAGAAGGAGAAGCTGGAGAGGTTGTCCAAGCACAAGGAGACCATGCAGCATTCCCAGGCTGAGGAGGAGGCTCAACTGCTGAGCCAGCAGAGGGTGTTCTACGACCGCAACTGCCGCGCCTTCAAACGCAGGATTCTCAACAGGAGGCACGAGTTCGAGCAGGAGCAGATGAGAGAGGCAAGACTACAGCTTCATGTCAATGTTAACGCTGATGTAATAGTATAATTAAAATTAATTAATCACGCAGTGTCATTATTTTTGGATCTTATCTTTCAAGATTTATCTACCTGCTGCCACAATGAGTAATTTCAAGCCTAATTTTGTTTGTTCTCCCAGTCTTACTAGATATTTAATTGTATATCCACATGCACTACCAGTCAAAAGTTTGGACACACTGACCCATAGAAAGGTTTATTTATACTGTTCTGTACATTTAAAATGATTAGAATAATGAAGATAATAAACAATTAGAATAATAAAGACATTAACACTATAAAATAACATATATGGAATTATGCACTGACACAAAGTATATAAAAAATATTTATTTGTTGGGGCAGCTCTGTGGGTTGGGACTCAGGAGGTTGCCAGTTCAAATCCTGTGATCAGCAGAGTGATCCCACCATTGGGCCCATGAGCAAGACCCTTAACCCCATTTGGTCCAGGTACTGGCTGACCCTGCCCTCGCCTCTATGCCAGTTTCATGAGGTGGCCTCCTGGGATGCTTTTCCAGATGTCCCACATATATGCTGAGCACTCATTGGACGCTTTTCCTTCAGTCTCTGGTCAAACTCCTTCAAAACATTTCTACTGTGATTAGGTTAAGTGACCAGGTCAGATAATGTGACACTCTGTCACTCTCCTTTGTAGACAACTTGGCGTGTCCAAACTTTTGACCGGCACTGTAGGTATCAGGTTGTAAGCTCGCTCATCATTTTATATCAATAATAAAGTATAGTTGGCCATAATGAATGGCAGGAGTCAACAGTGTTCTCCTGTGTTCTTGGCTGTAGGAACTGAACAAGAAAAAGTCCCAGAAGGAGATGGAACACGCCATGCTAATCCGGCACGATGAGTCCACCCAAGAGCTGGAACAGCGGCAGCTGCATATCCTGCAGAAGCTGCGTGTGGACCTCATCCAGCTGCAGCACCAGACGGAGCTGGAGAACCAGATGGAGTACAACAGCCGCCGAGAGCGCGAGCTGCACAGGAAACATGCCATGGAGCTCCGACAGCAGCCCAAGAACCTGAAGGTCTCAAGCATTAGCATTAGCATCAGTGTCCATAATTAGCATTTAGCATTACCCTGCCGTATTACAAGATAAAGAGTATAAAATGAATTAAAAAATATCTAATATGAGAATCTCACTTTCAAATACACTTATGTGCTTGATGAGTAAGAACTGATAGGGCTCCAACAGAGTATCACTAATGGTATGTTTCTCTGAATTAGCTTATAGCTGTCAATCCATGTGCTAGGCTTGCCAATATGAAGTGTCAACCCAGCTTTTAGTATATTTTTTATGAAGAAAACTAATGGAACTTCGACACCCCTGCCTCTGTTTCTTACAGACTTTGGAGATGCAGATTAAGAAGCAGTTCCAGGATACATGCAAGGTACAAACCAAGCAGTATAAGGCCCTGAGAAGCCACCAGCTGGAGGTCTCCCCCAAGAGCGACCACAAGGCCATCCTGAAGTCATTGAAAGAAGAACAGACGCGCAAGCTTGCTGTGCTGGCGGAGCAGTACGAGCAGAGCATCAACGACATGATGGCATCGCAGGCGGTGAGCAGGGAACTGAATACACTACATCAGGCCAATACCTGGTCCAATGCAGTGAAGAACTTTTAAGTAACTCTAGGCCTTGATCGCATTCCCAATAGTACACCTAGTAGGATATGATTGTATTCTGATGGTGGTTTCTGGTTTGGTACTGGTTTGAGGTCTTCCAGTTGATGCTACCAATGTTCAGCAGTCAGATGCATCATTTAAGACTAGTTTGGCTGCCCCCAGAAAGCCTAAGTCTAATCCATCTCACTAACTGGATGAACAGGTTCGGCTGGGTGAATCCCAAGAAATGGAGAGCCAAGCACTGAAGCAGCAGCTCCAGCAGGAGATGGAACTACTGGATGCCTACCAGGGCAAGGTCCTCATGCAAGCCGAGGCACAGCACAAGCTAGAGAAGCAGAAACAGGAGCAGCAGGCATCGATCCGCAGGACCCATCTCGAGCAGAAGGTGGGTGGGCTCCCTCGGAGCATCTGCTTCTCCTATGCTTCTTTCTTGGGTTGAGAATCACTGATTATTCCCAACCCAACGCAAACATCGTCACGACTGATAGTACTAAAAGGTAACTGGGACATAGAAACCCCCATTGCAGTGAGAACTACAACACATACGCTTGAGTCATTTTAGGAACCAGTAGGTAAAGATAGGTGGGAGGGCAGATGCAACCAGCGGTTAAGGAATCATATTTGTCACTGAAAGACAAACTGAAAGTTTCACATACTAGGACCTTATGTTGCGTTTTTGAGTGCAGCAGTTGAGCGAGCCTTCAGTAGGACATCCAGCTATATGAATAGGTGAACCGTAGTAGGCTGGCTCTTTAAGTGTGGCAGTGTGACACGTGGCCGGCCGGGCAGGGTTTATCGGGTTGGGCTGTCTCCGGTTTCAGATCGAGGAGGAGTTGGCCGCGCTTCAAAAGGAGAGCACGGAACGGGTGAAGCACCTGCTGGAGCGGCAAGAGAGGGAGGTCAGTGCTTTCGACACCGAGAGCCTCCGCCTGGGCTTCGGGAGCCTCAGCACCCTGGACGTCCCCATCGAGGACAGCAGATGAAACCAGACTCGCCGCTAGCGCCTTGTCTGCCCCTCCTCACCCAGGGGCTGATTCCCCGCCCTGTTCTCTCCTCTCACCTTCCCACCGGACTGCTTATGGGCCAACCTCAACTGTTGCCATCTGCTGCCCCCACCCTCACCTCCAGCCAAATCCCGTTCCACCCCCTACCCCCCCACC
>JAOYFF010000009.1:16071-30477 GCA_025773925.1 Cryptomyrus ogoouensis | reverse complement strand
CCGAGTCAAGATGCTGGATTAGTCCCTCCGTTGTCTTTAAACCCAACGTCGTGATGTCGGACATGTCTCGTGCAATTACAGCGATTCTGGGCGGTCAAACTGGCTGAAAGGTGAAAGCACCAACAATTGTGGATGGGCGTTGCTTCGAGATCAAGCACCGGCGACAACATGCTTGACAAAAAGAAAAAAAAAAACACAAAAGTATTTCGACTTCAAGACACTTGCAGCCATATCTTCTGAGCTGCTCCACTTTTGATAGGTCATCAGGAAATTTTTATTAGGGTCGAGCAATTTGATATGTTTAAATATGATCTCTTTGCGTGTGCATTGGTATTTCAAAGAGGTTAATACAGAAAAAAATACGGCTGGGGGCTAATGCCCAGAAATTGGCTATGTTAAATTCCGTTTCACCCATGAGAGTAAATACCTGTTTAAACACCTTACCCAAGTCCAAGATGCTAAAGGCTTGGTTTGGTCCTGGTATTTTTATTGCAAGAGAGGTTTAAAAGGAACTTTTTTTTAATTATTATTTTCATATACGTCTTTAATTGGTCAGCAGAATTTTGAAGTGCTTTTTAAATTTTTTTTTGGCTTTTTTGACTTTTGTTGCTCAGTGTGATGTTCTATTTGAAGTAACATCTAGATCATTATCACAGGTTTAGCCACTTTTGAGCTGTGTATTTTCTTACAATGCTCATAAACTCATAAAATGCTTCATTGTTGCATGCACTTTAAAGAAAATTCAGGTTACAGAGAGAAGCATGAATCTGTCAGAAGTTTTAATTCTATATTGTAAATAAACATGCTCACAGCGTTTTTTCGTTTCCCCGATAGCTAACAGTATCTTGCGTTCATGCCGTATTTGATATGACACTTGAGATTTTTAACAATCTTTATTTGAGATGTGCCTATGGATTGGTTTGTTTTTGATTAACAAAGCCAACATTGTTCTTTGTTACGTTAACAGCCAACATTGTAAATGATTTAATGTTGAATGTCGTTGGTGTCACCCGGTAACCATCACTGTTGTAATGGCAGTGACCATTGTACTGGATGTAAAATATTTTGATAAATATTTGTAATTAATTACCTAAACACGCGAGCCAGAAGCAGGGGTCATTCATGTAATTGTTGTCAGCTCAAAGTCATTGTAAAGAAGTGCTGTTAATGTTTGGTATTTAATTACATTAGTGAACAAGGACTCAGTACACAGAACGCATTTCTGAGAGCAGAACTGAAAAACACCCGGTGTAGTAAATAGGATGCTAGTTTTGTCAGTGGTCAAAATACAGTAGCTGATTTCTCTTTTGTATCTTTGGATAACATTCTGAGACATTTTCTTTTCGTGACTCAGGCGGGTGAAAGTTGATGTGGCTCTGAGCCAGTTATTAGGAGGTAAAAGTCCAGATTGGCAGAAGCTCCAGCACCAAGTTATTTGAAGCGCTGGGCATTTTTGAACTGCTGAACGTGTTTATATTTTCAAAATCAGCACGTGACCAACAGCTGAGTCCTCGATGCCAGTCTTGATGTTCAAGCCCTTTATAGTCATACACCGACACTCCACCAGGGGGAGGTGCAGAATAATGCTGTAATTTGGGCTACCGGTATGCCAACCGATTCTTGGGACCACCTGTTTATACCCAAAAATCAATGATCCTTGTGCCACTTGGGTTGTGGGGGGGTGGGGTGAGGGGGAGGGGTTCTGGAATGCTGCTAGTTTTAGCCCATGCACATGTTTGTTGACTGTTTGAGAAGATTTTTGATATTTTTGGCCAACCCATTCAAAGTCCCATATGGCTCATTTACTCACCAGAGCACAGAACATACAACAAACTAATGGAGAAACTCCATATTATCCCCGTAAACTAGGGGAAACAATGGACTCTACTGGCCTGTGTTGGAGCAGCCTGACCCACTGCGTTCCTCTTGGAGTGGTGGTTTGGGATTTATGAGCTTGTTTCTCTTTCCTCATTAGTTCTTAGTTTCTATTACCGCCAGAATGCTCTTAACCGCACTGGCAGCAAGTGGGTCTTGCGGCCGGGTTCTTAGTGTCTTTGTCAAACTGCCTCTTGACATTTGACCTTTAACCCTTTGGCATGCCGGATGGGAGATTGCCTGATTGTGCCTGTGGATCTCATTGTCGTAGGAAAGCCTGAGCTGGTTGCTCTTGCTGCTGTGTCTGTGGTGTCGGATGCTAAATAATGCCAACTGAACGCTGCCCTTTGTTCTAGAACAGTCTCCTTAGGGCCTCTTCTCAGAGCGACCCATAGATTATTTCACACACCGTTTTTTAACAATTATTTATTAGTATTATTAATGTTATTGCTATTTTGACATTTCAGTATTCCTTCATGATCCACACCTCTTTTTGACTATTTTTAGTTTTTCTATTTTGGGTCTGTAACACAAATGCGAGACGTTCGTCTTTGTGGGTATGAATCAGAGCCACGGGTTCTGTGATTGGAGCTGAAGTGATATCATTCCCCTGGCAATGAGTTAGACACCAGACCTCATTGGGAGATCAGGCTCACTAAACATCTGCCTTTCCTATTCCATGCTCATTTTGCTTTTGAATGAAGGCGGTTTGGACAGTTATAAATCATATGCTATTACCTGTCCATATAACTACCTTTTTTTGGCTAAAGCATTTTGCATGATTTTTCTTGCTCAGGCCTACGGCAGTGGCCCATCATCTTGGACTCAGTTTGTGCTCTATGACCAGCTTTGTCCACAGAAGTCCATCTTTGGACCACCCGTGCCACCTTCCGCCCTCAGGACAGCTAGAAACAGCTTACATAAGATGGCTGTTTCCTGTCTGGCAGCTTTAGCTTTGTGGGACAATTTAGTCATTCAGAGATCCGCTTGCATCCCTCGAAAGAGCCGGATGTCCCTTGAAACTGGGTCCCCATTTCTTTTGATTATGATCCTAGGGTTCCAGATGTACAAGGATAATGTGATTGGTCGAGTATTTGCATTTGCTTTTAAACGGAGTTGAAACCAAGTGGTATTCTAAACAAAAAAAAAAATCACTGAAAATGTATATTATTAAGTCAGGATAATCCCTGAATGAGTTCTTCTGTGGTACTGTTAAAAAACAGTGTCATGTTAAAGTGCAATGAATGTGATATATACCTATAAATAAATAAATATATATATATATATAAATATATATACAGTACACACACACATATATATATATTTTTGTCCATGATAGTGTGGGGAATATAAATGGAGCTTTTAGAATGCTCAATATTTTCTCTTAATCGATATGTTTTTAATTTCAGGTTTTTATCAGGTCTGTTATTCCCTGCATAATTAATTTAAAGAATTGCAGAGTAAAGCTTAACAAATGAATGGAAATATGAAGAGTCTTAGTTTAATGAGTAATAATTTATAAACTGATTTGTGACCCAGCCCCCTTATTAGTGAACTGGTTAACTGTGACTGGCTGACTTTCTTCTTCTTTTTTTTTTTTTTTAAAAAAATAAACGAAAAACAAAAGGTGCAATATTATCTATTAGATATATGGATTTATTATGAACATTTCATTTACTGTGCAAGACACAATTCTAGATTGTACAAGATGAAGGCGAGAGAATATTATTATTACTGAGATGCAGAGTGAAGTATGAGTTCTTTTGGGTGCTGTATTTTGAAGACTAACATTGTAACAGGAAGGTTGTTGTATATGTGGTGCTGTATTCAATAAAAGGCATAGAATTTGACAAAAGACACTGTCTTTGGCCCCTTGTTTTCCTGGCCAAGTGGACGCCTCATTGAAGTGCAGACAGCTTGACCTTATGCCCTCTCGGTTAACCAGGTGAGTGGTTGAAAATGGGACGGTCAAGCAACAATGCATGAAGGAAGAACATGCGATCGCTTGAATATGCAGGAGAGCCAGCTAAAAAAAACAAAAATGAATTTTAAAAAGTCACAGACATTTAAGAAGTTTGCAGTGCAATCTGGTCCTGTACCATAGGCTACCAACTTAAACATATTCACAAATTATAATGTTGTGTTAATATAAAATCCAGTTGTTTTGATAGAATGTGTGTTGGGAGGATGGCTGATTTTTATAGCTGTGTTAGTCTATTTCCCTTAATGTTTTAATCCAGCTGCTTTTGGCACAATGGCAGTTCACATAAAAATAGTACAGAGTCCATGATGGTCCATGTTACGATATTTTGATTTTACGATGGGTAAATGTTTTTCACTTTCAGTACATTATTCAATAAATTACATGAGGTATTCAACATATTATTATAAAAGAGGCCTTGTGTTAATGATTTTTCTCAACTATAGGCTAATGTAAGTGTGCTTGTTTAAGGTAGGCTAGGCTAGGCCATGATGTTTGTTAGGTTGGGTGTATTGTATTAAAATGCATTTTTGCCTAACGATATTTTCTCTTTACGATAAGTTTATAGGAACCTAACTGCATTGTAACCTGGGGAGAGGCTGTATAACCAAACAGTCCCTGTTTGTCATGCTGTTTGTTAAGAAGGGGCTGTTCAGAGGGGAGGGTCAGGTAGGCAAATAGTTTTGCACTTGATCAGTCCACTCGTTCCTCAATGGGTTAGGGTTAGGGTTAGGGCAGTGTTTCCCAACCTGGTCCTTGGACAGCCCACATTTTCGTTCTCTCTCAGCTTCCAGCACTCTCATACCAGGCTTTTTGCATGCTGGATTACCTGGGAGCTGGGAGGGAGCAAAAACAGGAACTGTGGGGCTCCCTGAGGACCGGGTTGGGAAACCCTGTCTTAGACAAATGTTTGGATCCATTCTCCTCTTTCCTCAGTCCTGTCTGCAGTCTAGCGGCTGTGTCGACCCCTTTTTTTTCTTACTAGTAGTTTGGAATAAACCATATTCCGCACAAGCCCACCCTGAATATTCTGGCAGGAGTAAGCACGCCCCCTGCTGGTTCTCTTCCAGTCTTAGTGGAAATTAGTTTTTTTTTCTTTCTGGATGCTGTTCAACCTGTCACCACACAACCCATGTTTCCCCTGAGCAGGACATGGTTTCCTCCCGATAAAGACCCAGTTCTGTTGCCACCCCAAGCATAGCCACCTTTCCGCCGTGCATCCAGACCCGTGGTTCTGAGCCCCGAGTCAAGTTCTCTCTCCCTAAGGCCCAAACATCTGACTGTTCACGGCCCTCCAAAAAAAAAAACCCTTCAGGGTCAGTAGATGTGCCAGAGTCTGCAAGAAAGAAAAGGGAGGGGGGGGGGCGGGACTTTCCTCAGCAGACTGCTCAGCACTTCCTGTGTCTGGGGCACCTCGAACCCGCTTCCAGTGCAGCTCGCATGTTCGTGCGTATTTGCTTGAAGCTGTACATTCCGCTATGCATTAAGAAAGCAGTGAACAGTAATTAGGGTGCAACTGATATATGACTGATTATTAAATGCCTATGAAACAATCAATGACTTATAGAAACATCTGCAAATAAATCAATGAATTGCATGAAGGGCTACCTAGTGTGTTTTCTCAAAAACATAGGAGAAGCGTAGCACTAAGCTGAAATACTGGAAACGTTGTGTGTGTGTGTGTCGTGGGGGGGGGACTCAGGCATGGGTTTCTGTAGTTATCCACCCACTTACTCCGTGTGTCTCCCTCCCCTGCCAAACCTTGTTTTGTTTGGTTTGTGGGGTACCTCGGACTCCCCTGCCCCCTGCCCCGAAAAGGGAAAGGTCACTGATAAAGGTTAGCTTTGCTTTTTCAGATCCCCCCCCCCCCCCCCCATCACATGCTTCTGCCCTTCAGCTAAACCGTGCCACACCCAAAGGACCAGGCCTTTCTCCAAAAAAATAAAGGTTCATCGAAACACTTGTATCTGCAGTCTTTGGCTGTGATGATGCCAACAAAGTTTCTTTGAATTTAACTGAAAATGAGGTGAGGTTTGGCAGGAAGTAGGGCAACTCTTGTCTTCCCCCCCCTCCAAGGTCTGATGCTTTCCTGTGCTTCGCTGGTGTCTCTCTGTTACTCTGTAAGTCCCAGGGCTTTGATCTGGAGCCATCCGGGGTGGGGGGGGCTGGGGTCATGGCTGTGCTGTGGCGTGCTTTTGCAGAAACCCGGCCACAATTCAGGCCACTGGGTGAGACAGCCAGGTACCTGAAAGCAGCTTGGAAAGCACCCCGCTGCCCCCTCCCTCGATGGTGAAAATGAGAGAGCCGGATCCGGACACGTTCCTCTGCTGATAGGGCAGCTGTGGAATTCCCTCCCCTGTGACTGGCTGCTGCTCGTGTTGCAGTGTTAAGCCGACTTCATCCTGGAACACCATGTCTGTCAAGTTAGTGTCTTATAATGATTCATGGAGGAGGAAGGAAAATGCTATATGCTGAAGGCAGTGACGGTTCTGGCTTGTTTGACACCCTGGGTGAAATCTGAGTGAGCTGTACTGTCATGCCGTCATGCAGGCACCCTGTTGGACCCCATGAACAATGCCGGCCTGGGAAACTGCCCGTCTTGCCCTGCACAAGCCCATCCTGAAAACCTGCCAGCAGTAAGCACGCCAAACAGTGTGAACTAGAAATATATTCCCAGGCTTTGTTTTGGGCCTATAAGAGCCAATGTAATCCATTGAAGGTCTTATTAGACCTGATTAATTCAAAGACAAGAAATATCACCTTAAAAGGAAATGTTCTTTTAGATCTATAAGATATTCTACATCCGGCCAATTAGATATGTCTGCTGCTGACGGTTGCTGAGGATCTGCTTATCTTGTATCTGTGACACAAATAGAGAGCCACCTTGCCTGCTGGTTTTAGGGATGCTATAATTGAAACATAACAGGGCGAGGCCTCAACGGCAAAACTGACCTCGAGCAAATTTCACATGGCAGACCAGATACTCATATTTGGGAAATTACCTGAGGTAAGTTATACATACCCTTCTGAAGAATTAGCATCATGCACACAGCTAGGACTAAAAAAAAGACAAAAAAAAAACCTTTTTTTCATGCTGTAGTCTTCACTTTGTCTGAAAGCCACAACAATGATTACCAGGAAAGCTCACAGCCTGACTGAAAATCTCCGAATGCCACCGGCCTCTTTTTTTAATCGCGTGTTTTTTTTAAAATTTCAGTTAAGTTTTGTTTTGCAAGAAAAGGCGCTTCAAATAAATGTGTCAAATGCCCTGCAGCAGCAATCATGAAGACACATGATGGCAGTGGCTACAGGACTGAACCAAAAGCTCTGCAATTCCTCCCTCAAACAAAAACAGTTCTCCTGGATTTCCCCAACAGATGTTACAGTGTGCAAATGATCCTGGTGCTTATTTTCACACCAATGTCCATGAATAGCGGGAAACCATTGCTATCAACCACGAAACTGTGAATGCACGATGACGTTTAGCAGGGCGTTCATGGTTTCCCTTGTCGCTCGTTCCATGCCGTGTGAAAGGCTGCTCGGGCATAATCACCTTCCATTATGCATCTCTTGTTTATCATTTTGGCTGCTGATGCAACATTTGCACAGTTTCTGAATGCTAAAAATATGTTTTTGTACTTAACTGCACAATTTTATTTCTTGTTTAAAGTTTATATTTATAGTTTATTTATATATGTGTAATATGCCTTTTTTTGTAAACCGTAAAACTTGGAGCCACATCGTCTGGTTCAAATGTATACATGTATACAGCTGAGATGACGATAAAGTTGACTCGCTTCTAGAAAGTGCCACAACCTGCACGATACCTGGAGCCTGTCTTGCAACAAAAAACTCCTCCCACCCCCAAAATGGCAGTTTTCTACCTTTTTTGAGCTCACTCTCCCATTTCTGCTCAACCCCCTCCTCACTAGCAAGGTTTCACTAAAAGAAAAAAACATTTTACATCATTCTCCAGGTCAAACTAGGTGACACTGAGTCTTAGTGAAGAAATTATGTTACACTTTATTAATCTTCTGTTTTAATTGAGGAACATGGCTAATTGTTCTGAATTGGAGTGTAAGAATGTGATCTTGAGTAAAGTGGCTCTTCGCGTCTTTGAATTAATAACCAAAGAGTGTGCAAATATTCTACCCTTTCTTGTAATGGCTGCGCCTTCTAAAATTAATTTTAAAAGGTGGCACTATTACTAGTGTTTTAGCTTTTGTCAGTGTTACCTTGCTTGCAGGACTGTAAAGTCTCTGTGATATTTTTATTGAGCTTTAAACATTTGGAACAGTTGCTGCAAATGTTTCCTCATTCGCAACATAGACTGTGCAGGTTAAAGAACCATTTATAGATGACCATACAGCCACAGGCATGAGGTGCCCAGCGTCCTGTGACGTTTCTCTTTGCGTGTGATGACGTGACTCTAATACAGCATCCTGTTGTGAAAGTACTGCAGGCAGCAGGGTTTGCTCAAGAGCCCAGTAGTGGGGTGATTTCTCTGATTCCATGGCTTTCCAACCCATAACCTTTCAGACACAGATCCATCCATCCATCTTGAAGTTGATTCTCCTGCTGATGGTCACAGTTAATAATCATTTTTTATTATCCATGACCCTGTTCTGGATAACTGGCTGAAATATTAATGGGCAGATTAGTTTTTTATCCATGTTCATGCTAAATAATCCAACTAATACAGACTGCAGAATCTCAAATATACCCACGTCACTGACCGTACACATTTCTCTGAAACATTATTAACCTCCTGCAGATGAATATTGTGCTCTGAATTTGGGCGGAACCACGAATCAGTTGTTGACTGATGCATAGAAGGAAGGGTGGAGACAAGTTGAGGTGGGGGTCTCCAAAAGGATGGAGGGGAGTGAATGTCGTGTTACAAATGTAGCAATACAATTCTAAGAAGTATTGCCCCACATCCAGATTACTGCGTCATTTCCTCTTATGACAAATCTGTGGTTAGACTTAAAAAGTTTTTGCGCGGCGCCGATCATGAGTAGTTACTGCCGAGTGAGCCGGTGTCACCACATGCATGATGCCAGGTCATAGTTACCGTCTGATCCCAAGTGCTCAGCAAGCTGTAGGTAAGTACCATTAGGCAGTACAGCCCTGGTCATACCATCATAGCCTAGAGCTGGAAGCCAGGAAGTCTGGTTTGGATGGTGAATATGTGTGTGTGTGTGTGTCTGTCACTCTGTCTGTTCGAGCCCATGCGTGCGTGTGTGACGCTGCCGGCTGGTGTGTCGGAAAAGAACTTGCATGCATCGCCGCTGACCATAGCCTGGTGCTGGTGTTTCAGAGTTGGATTCCTTACACTGATCGTCAGGTGTCCAGCTCCTAGACTTTCTGTGGTTTGCTGTTAGCGCTCCGCTAGCAAGCAACATTCCCTCATTCCATCTACCAGCCGGCACCACTCTGTGGTCCCTGAACGCTCACTAGCGTTGTGCTTTGTCTTGTGATTTGAATAGATGTCTTATTATGTTCCCGCTATGTTTGAAAGGTGTTGTATAGCTCTTGCTCCAGTGCTGCTTACACTTGTGACTGGGCATTCACTGGAATCTCAGCCTAGCCATGCTTACACCTAGCTGACTGCAGCTGTATGATTGTGGTGTTCTATGTGCCTCATTTGCAGAGCTGTAGATTTCAGGTCCAGAGAGTACAAATCCAGACCAAGTTTTTGTTTCAACCAACCAGTTGAGTACTCTGTGACTAAATCTTGGTCTGGATTTGTACTCTCTGGACCTGAAATCTCCACCTCTGCTCATTTGTATGTTGCTGTGAGCAAAAACATCTGCTAAGTAAAGAAATTTAGGTGTTTGCATAGTTCAATATATTGAATATTTCTAGTAAGCTTTAAATGTCGATTATTACTAATGATATTAAATATAGGTGTAGTTAGGTCTAGCATCTACTGCCTTGACTGAACAAAATGAAATGATACAGTGTGGTAAAACAAGTGTCCTTGCAGTGTCTGTAACCTTAACATCTTCGTGCTCTTCACAGCTTTGTGGTTGGTTCTGCTGGTCTACATCAGTTGGGCTGCTGCATGTGGCAGAGAAGCAAACTCTGTTTTACCGAAGAGCGTTTCTCTTGCTGATCTAATGAGGAAGGACGCTGGGGAACTCCGCAGAACGTATGTAAGTGTGCATCTTCCATAGCGCTGGATATGGTAGCTGGGGCTCTCATTTTCCTAAGGGCCAGTCACCAGCTTTATAACTGCTACAGTGACTGTCACAGAATAACCCATGAAAGCAGGGAAGACTTTCCTGTAAACCTGGGCTATTGGTCTTATTTTGTTCTTAAGTAAATGCCTGTTGCAAAAACTCTTGCAGTTTCCACTAATATATTGCATTAGACTAAGCATTTTCGAATGATTTGTGCAAGACAGCACTCTTGTTTGGTAGAAACGCATATAATTAGACTTCCTTAAATTTATATTTTGCTTGTCTGTTGATCCCTAGATCAGAAGCCAAGGGGATTTCATGAAGCCGTTCTGTCAAATGCATGTGGATAACGCACCAGATCCCGAGATCACTGGTTTTGAACCTGCAGAGAAACTTCAAAGTATATACACCAAACTCAAACTGTTCCAAGAACACCTCGCTGTGGTCAGTGAGCAGCAAATACAGCTGCAGGAGCCCTCCAACTCATTGCTCAGCAAGTTGAGGAACGCTCATGAGCGCTTGGGTGACCTGACATGGAATGTCAACATAGCCCTACAGTGTCTGAAGCCCAATGAGCTCATCACGGTGGGGTCCATAACCAACTCACCAAGGAATACCTTCCAGCAGAAAGTATATGGCTGTGTGGTTCTGACAAGGCACAAGGAATTCCTGTCTCGAGTTTATCATGAGCTAAAGAACCTCAGGAACACAATTGAAAGATGAACTCTCAAGTTCAGGAAGAGTTCTCATATAGCTCCAGTGGACAATTTTGGGTTCCGTTATTATATGCCTATAAACCAAAGACAAATGATATTATACATTTTTGTATACATATTTATTTAATTTAATTATTAATTTATTAATGTGACTGGTCACTATATACTGTTCCAATTACATTACTGCAGGCAGTCATTAAAGGTGCGACTTCCTTTCTTTTATAAAAGAGCTCTCCTCTGTTTTGTTACAATATGACCCACGAACCACCCTCTTCCACAATATTAAATTTAAACCTGTTTATTTTGATATATCATAATTATGCATTACAATAGGAATGAGCTGGTGAGTCATATAGACACAAGGGGGCACTGTTTTCTCTAGGAGAAAATATAGGTAAGGGCTGGGTTCGAATTCAAGGCCTGCATCTTTCTAAGGCTGCATTTGAAGACTGAATGCAGGGCTGTTCCATTTCAAAGGCTCTTTCAAATGTGGCCCAGAAATACATTCTTCTTTTGGCCAGTTGTGAAGGATCCACCTGCTGAATCCTTTGCAGCCCAACATATCCCAAGATTCATTGCATGGACCTTCGAAGCACGCAGCCCTCAAAGGCTACATAGCCCGCGTCCTTCGAAGGATGCAGCCTCTGAATTCGGACACAACCATGGTCAGACTGGTAGGACTGGCTGTAAGGCAAGCAGATGTTAACTCAAAAATGGGTAGGTATCCCCTACAGTGACAATCATTTACCCTCAATCCATTTTTAGCGTACTGACTGGATACATTGGCTAGCATTAGCTTTAGCATAGTTTTCTACACTGCATGTAGCAGTTAGTTTCTCTGTAAACAACCCAGTTTTGGTTACCCAAAGTCAACTTATTGAAGATTTTTATGTGTCCCTTGGCTAAACACTAGCAGATATTAGGAAAAACTAACAACTACAGGGGCTCTTTGCTTTACGATGGTTCAACTTACGATATTTCGGCTTTACGATGGTGTAATAGGGATGCACATGCAGTAATCAAATTTGAATTTTGATCTGTCGGCCTATGGCAGCATCCACGCAGCGTCTAGCGTCTGTAGTGATCACAAGCATAAACATCTCGTACAGTGTTTAACAGTGTTTTCTTTCTGGGTTTAACCAAATAAACTTGTAGTCATTTATTTACTTTTCAAATACTGGTATTTAATTAGTTACAGTAGTTTGTTTACCATATTCAGTGACAGTAATTTATTTGCTTATTCAGTGACAGTAGTTATTTATTTACTTATTTATTATATCATACTCATATTTATTTACTTATTTATCATATCGTACTCATATTCGACTTACGATATCTTCCTCTTACCATGGGTTCATTGGAATGTAACCATTGTAAGTCAAGAAGCATTTGGAAAAATCCCAAAATGAAATATGTGCAACTAAAGACCTAGGCATCCTCTTCCAGGGTGAACCTGTGGAAATCTTGACTGAGGTCAGCAGGCAAAAAGCAGGACAACAAGGATGGTTCCACCCTGCCCGGGTCATGTGATCCAGCTACTCAGCCAGGTGATTGTTGCTCACCCTGTGCTGTCTCCTGCTTTGTGGCGGTCATGTGAGAGCTACTTCCCTGATTCCAGGGGCATTAAGATGCAGAAAGCACAACCTATTCTCTGCACACAATTGTCTCTGGCAGCTCAATAATAACATGGTCAAGAACTCTGCACACCATTATAGAAAGCTCTGCTAATGTGACTTAGCTATCCACACTGCTAAAATGTCCAAGTACCACTAAATACATGCTCCGCTAGCAGCACGACTAATACGTCAACGCACTGCTATTCAATTAAGCTTTATTTCCCATTTGTATAATACAAAGGTTTTCTTTCAACCAACCAATTAAGTATAAAGAGTCACAGTCACAGAGTACTCAACTGGTTGTTTGAAACAAAATCTCGGTCTGGATTTGTACATTCTGGATCTGAACTTTCCACCTCTGGTTATGAGTGATGCTAAAAAGTCTATGTACTATTGTACAAAAACCTCATGCTAATGTAACTCTGCTAGCACTGTCTGTGCACTGCTAAACAAATAGTTCAAAATAATGTGACTCTGCTAGCTGTGTTGCTAAAATGTCTATGTATTGCTGTACAAATATCTCATGCTAATGTAACTCTGCTAGGCCCACCTATGCGCTGCTAAACCAATAGCTCAAGCTAACGTCACTCTGCTAGCAGTGTTTCCGACAAAGTCTATGCACTGTTATACAAATGTCTCTGCCAATGTGTTAGCCACACTGGTAAAATGTCTATGTACTGCTATAAAAACAGCTCTTCTACTAACCCTGTGACCCACAATTCATTTGCCAACACTGCAATATTGACAGCTGAAAATAGTGATGGCGCTAAACATCTGATATTCTTATATTAGCGTCATAATATTAGCATTTACAGTAAATTCATGTCAGGGCACTACAAGGTGCAATGAATGCCACGAGTTTGTTTCTCTTGCTGCGTTTTCTGCCTCTTGTTTTCTGGGCTAATGCTAGGACCAGCAGAAAAAGCACTGCAACTGCACCACACACACTAGCCTCTAGCTAACTGTTCCTAACCTGAGTGCCACCCACGCAGCATAATTGCGACATCGGGTGTCCAGCCATTGCACTTTTCTATGGCGAGACGGTTGGCGCGGGCATTCCGCCGCAAGTCACAATCACACGGCAAGCTGGACACTGAGAGGGGCTACTGCAGGTCAAGGTCAAGTTCCCCCTTTCTACTGTCTGTGCGTTTCTGGGTGTGACTTCTGTTTTTGGTGGGGGGGTCGAGGTGTGAAGATTATGTCATGAGTTATGTCAGAATTATTCACACACAGAAACAAATTAATATTTCCAAGAACATATGCTGGAAAATGTGCCTGTTTTAGACATATATCTGGAGATGAAAACGAAATAAGATGAAAGCAAGTAGGAAAAAGAAAGACGACGTGCTTTCAGGTTTTGCACCTAGAGCAACTCGAGCCTCGCAGATATCTGAGCTGTCCAGGTCATCAGGAGGACGTCAGTGACGTCACCACCACAGAGTCGAGCGATTAACTAAAGCTCTGTATCTTTAAACCCCAGGTGTGTCGCCTGCCTTAGACCACAGAGAACCGTGTCCCCAAAGTGACCCAATCCCAAAATGACTGGCCAAACCCCCAGTGTCCTAAATGCTGAGAGATACATAGGAGATGGAAAGTCAGAGAGCACCTCTTCACATGACGGTCTAGCCTTTGTTTTTCAGCTACTTTTCTGCGAATAAGTGCATTTTTTTCAGTCTTTGTTCCTGAAACAGCAAATGATTTCAACATCATCACGGCTCACACTGGATGAAAGTTAAGCGTGTCCATTCAGGGCTGAAATGTCATCCCTGTTCTTTTTTGTCTTAAGCAGCAAAAAACGTTCTCCTGCTTTGTGCTCTATGCTGCTTAGGATAGGCACCCAGATCCACCTCATGACCTGCATTACACCGGATAAGCGCTTGATCAATGGATGATACCAGGGGCAGAGCTACATGGTGGCTTGGGGGGAGCACTGGCCCCCCCCCCCCCCCCCCCCCTCCGCCCCGGCTCTCCCCCCCCGTCCCCCCCCCCCCCCCCCCTCGCCGCCCACCCGCCCCGGCAGTAGGGACCAGACA
>JAOYFF010000009.1:0-16061 GCA_025773925.1 Cryptomyrus ogoouensis | reverse complement strand
GGGGAACACCGGGGGGGGGGCAAAGGGGGGGTGGGGGGGGGCCCCCCCCCCCCCCCCCCCCCCGGTTGAAGCTTGGTCACCCTCTGTTGCCCCCCCCTTCCGTCCCGTCCCGGACAGCACATGACTGCAGACAATCGCGAAAAAAGTTTTGCCACACAATGATTGGCCTGCGTGTGATAGTGCATGGCTCTGATAGGCTCCTGTTCCGATGCGGATGGAGCGCACCTGCAGCAGTGGGAGACTTCGAAGGCACTGCACAACTAGCCAACGGTAAAATCAGGTCAGTTGATGATGGTTTAAACATTAATGCTATGTAAGTTGATTTATAAATGTAATTCAAGGTAGTGGAATTTGTTCAGCTATCTTTAGCCAGTGGTATAAAGTATCGTTAGCTAGCGTAAAGGTTAACATAGTTAGCTAACTATCCAAGCTTACATTTATAGTGTTTAGCAGTACACATGTAGTCTATCTATTGCCGTTATTAAATTAGCTACCGTAAAAATTTGAAAGATTGTGAATAGTTTTATCATACCAAGTGCCAACCCCAATAAAATGACTGGACCTAGATGTCCCCTCTCCAGTAGATAAGTGCTGGATGGTTCCCACAGGTACCCACCTGGTCTGGTCTGAATATACGGTTGTGAAACACTGTAGCAATTGCGAAATCGGAGTTCAGAGTTTTTCATTATTCATATGCAGTCGTACTTGTACAACATACAGTGAAATGCTTATTCCACCTGGTCCCCTGACTGTGCCGTCTAAAATGAGAGAAATCCCCCAAAGGGCGTGTGAAAATGGTGTTGAAATGCGTCCACTCCCAGCTGCAGCAATCGCAGGTCAGCAGAGCATGAATAGTGTTTTTACCTTGTTGGAAAGAAGATACAAAACAGAAATATGCTGTGTGGGAAAAATGACAGAGTGAAATGAGCAAGGCTTTGTATTGTTTTTGGTGTGGCTGGAAAATGGGGAGTGAGTGTTGAAGCCCCTGTAGATTAATCATGATGAGAAGGGTGGGCAGTGAAAATGGGGGTGTTTATCTTAAAGCCACAGATTTACAGTAAGTTCATGCTGGGACACTCTGCTCAGAGGTGCAATGAAGGCCACATGTTTTTTTTCTGCTCTTTCTGCCACTTGTTTTCTCTAAAAAGCACTTTAAGCTTTCTTGTGGAGAGCTTTCGCGGTTTCTCTGAGGGCTGTGGAATCGTCCGCCCCGGGCTTCTTCACGACTTCGGGGCCTGACTGTCAGTTCACTTTCACGCAGAAACTTGGTGCAACACAAAACAGGATGCATGAAAACGACAACATTGGCAGCAGATGATAATTGAAAGTAATCTCGTTAGATGAAGGGCATTCGAACCACACTTCACTACAAGTCACTTATGGGAAATTTGCCTCCTATAACTGGTTTAATGAAACGGCTAACCGGTTAGATTGGTCAGAGTTATTAACCTGAAGGTGGCTATAGGTTTCTATTATGGGATCATTGTAGATCTTTTCATATTTTAGTCCTGTGTGACTCAAGGCTGATTATCAACATCACCCTGAGAGGTACTTGATTTGGGTTGGGGCGGTTTATGTTATGGGTTCCAAACCCCTGGTCCACTTTGGGTCCACAGGCAATAATCTACCAGGCTGCGGAACACTGAGGCTGGAGTTGGCAACCATCCCATATAGTATAAGATAATTAAAACAGAAAATGCCGCGTCCCATATTGATCCACGACAGTACACGATTTGTCCTGTATTTCTGTACACATTGTGTCTCCCCCCCCCCCCCGTTAATTAAATTTTTGCATGACTCAGACCGGTTCACTGACATCAAAATGCTGGGAACCCCCGGTTTTGCAGGTTAGCGGGGGTATTATTGTCATTAGATCTTGAACAATGTCCCAGGTATTAATTCAAGAGCACATGTTCAGCCCTGTGACTGGGCCCGCTCTTTAATCACACATATGTCACAAAAGGTGCAGGGTATTTTAAATAGCTTGTTGTGGCATTTGTGCATGTATGAGCCTGCTGGCAGATTGCAGACCATTTGCCTGTCCTTCCCTCTTCATTAAGCCCAAAGCCACCCCTATATGAAGTGTTTGATGTTTCAAGCAGAATTCGGTAACCATGCAAGGCTTCCAAAATAAAAGCACTATAAATTTTCCTTGTGAATGTGGAATTTCTGAGAAATACTGGAGGAAAACTAAGGAAAAAAAAAGAAAAATTAGTGACAATAGGTTTTAATATTTTATTCGACAAATATATTGTGTTCATTCACATGCAAACACTTGTCGATAAAAATATGCTATTATAGAAGGCACAGTTGTAATTTATTCCAAAATAAGAGGACCTAACAGCTCTTTATCTAAGAGAAAGTTTAAAAAGATATTTCGGCTCTTTGTACATGTTCCAGAGAATGTCTGTCATACACATGAAAACCACTAGAGGGCAGTACTAACAAATGAAAGAGGAGAAGAAAATAAAAAGCGACACCCAGATCAAACAGGTGCTACTCTGTGCATGCAGAACTGCAGTTCCACACTAAACCAGTATGAAGGCGTTTTCGCATTCAGTCATACCGTACAGGCGACCAGCATTTTGGGAAGGCTTCAGATTACCGTTCTCAGCAAAACACAGAGATTTTTAAATAACAGTCCCTATGGTTGATTTGGAAGGAGGTGACTTCAATGCAGGTCTATAAACGACAAAAAAAATCTCAGTATATTGTTTAACACTGTGTCTGTAACCTCTGACAGGCTGACTGGCACCGAAAGTTGTGTGATGGTATTGATTTTTGTTACTTAGCTGAAGCTCACATTTAACATGACTGATTACCATAGAACGTAATCTAAAGAGCGGAGAATGGCCGTGTTCATAGGTCACAGCCATGAAAACTGCTCCACGGGCTTGCTGTCACGTGTGATGGAACCTTGACGTGAAACATGCATGGAGAGAACCACGATTTCTTTATTCTTGAAAATATTCTTGGAATATACACCGGTCAATCATAACATTAAAACCACTGACAGGTGAAATGATTAACACTGATTATCTCTCTAAAATGGCACCTGACAGGGGTTATTTATGTTATTTATACAAGGGAACAGTCAGTTCTTGAAGTTGATGTGTTGGAAGCAGGGAAAATGGGGAAGTGTAGCGATCTAAGCGGCTCTGACAAGGGCCAAATTGTGCTGGCTGGACGACTGGGTCAGAGCATCTCCAGAGCGGTAGGTCTGGTGGGGTGTTCCTGGTATGCAGTGGTCAGTAGGAAGGCCAAAGGGTGAACTGGCAATGAGGCCATGGGCGCCCAAAGCTCATTGGTGTGCCTTGTCCGATCCCACAGAAGAGCTACTGTAGATCTAATCGCTGAAAAAGTTAATGCTGGCTATGATAGAAAGGTGTCAGAACACAGTGCATTGCAGCTTGCTGATCTGGGGCACAGCAGTCAGAGTGCTCTTTCTGATCCCTGTCTACTTCTGAAAGCACCTACAATGGGCATGTGAGCGTCTGAACTGGACCAAGGAGCAATGGGAGAAGGTGGCCTGGTCTGATGAGTCACATTTTCTGTTACATCATGTGGACGGCCAGGTGTGTGTGTGTTGATTACCTGGGGAAGAAATAGCACCATGATGCACTTTGATAAGAAAGCAAGCTGGCAGGGGCAGTGTGATCCTCTGGCCAATGTTCTGCCAGGAAACCTTGGGTCTAGGCATTCATGGGGATGTTACTTTGACACGTAGCACCTACCTAACCAGGTACACCGCTTCATGGCAACAGTATTCCTCAATGGCCTCTTTTAGCAGGATTATCCACCCTGCCACACTGCAAGAATTGTTTAGGAATGGATTGAGGAGCATGAAAAAAGGTTCAAGAAGTTGACTTGGCCTCCAAATTCATCAGATGTCAGTCTGATTGCAGTATTAGTGGGATGTTCTGGAGAAACAAGTCCAAACCATGGAGGTCCCACTTCACAACTTATAGGACTTAAAGGATCTACTGCTAACATCTTGGTGCCAGATACCACAGGACACCTTCAGAGGTCTTGTGGAGCCCATGCCTCAGTGGATCAGTGGTGGTTTTAATGTTATGGCTAATAGGCCTATATCTTTCCCCGTCTAGTATTAATTATTGATGTGTGCAAGTATTTCCATGCAAATATGTAGGCTTTACATGGGTATATGTATATGACAATATTTATGCAAACCCAAGAGTGTTTACTCATATAGTTCTCATGCCATTTAGAGTGTGACAGATAGTTGTACGCTGGTGACAAGATCCGTCTTATTGCACATAGTAGAATACTGCATAGTATGCGTGCATCTAATTTTAGGGCAATGGAAACACGCACCAACAATTACATTTCGTGCATATTATTGCATATTTCTGTATTATTTACTTTTTTGAGAACCTCTAGGCATCACGTAGACTACAGTGTTTATACAGTTGCATCCGTATTCACTAAGTATATTTGGTCAAATCTAGATCTGCATAGATGTGTGAATATATGGGTATTAAATTGAGTAACATGATCAAAAAGGTACATTCTAGAATTATTCGGGAGAAAGAAAAAAGAAAACATCACTGATGTTTTTTTTTGCTTGGTAAAAGTCTACTTGCTCGTTTGCAAATCCTGGGAGACGCCATGTGAGTGCTGGAGCTGGATCTGCAGCCAGTGAGGAGATGAGCTCATTAACACAGCGCGCAGGCATTGTTCTGGAAGCGAATGTGCATCTTTGTTTCAATCTCAATGTCTTTCAGAATCTGGAAAGTTGAGGCATGGGGATTAGGGCACGTGTGCGTGGCGGGGGGCCACGAACCAGCCAGCCTCTCACACCAAACATATACTTCTTATCAAAGCAAATTTGCTCGTCGTGGCATGAAATGGAAAATGGCAAACCTTTAGAAAGTGGTCAAAGGTGATGCCTTCATAGAAGTCGTCAGGGTCCTGAAAGGGAAATAAGCCAAGGGTGTCATTTCAAGGTAAGGAGTCTCCACTCACATCCACAACACAGAGATACAGTGATTCATGCTGGTTTCTTGCCATGGTGTTTTGGGCTGTTATGCGTGTGATTTAAGTGACTACCAGCAATGCATTGTGGCCTTGGATTTAAGCTGCATTATTGGATTACTTCCATGTCCATATTACTGGACCTATTGACTGTATCTGAATTTAAAAACATAATTTTGGTTCTTCTGGTTCATCTGGTTATATGCTTATAATTTTTTTCTGTGAACAATAATCTTATCCATACTTTTTATGCACTGTAATGAAGGCTAAGAGGAAACAAAAATGTCTCAATTTAGATTTAACAGAGTATGCAATACACTGTTAAATGATTTGATAACTATTTTAAAAGTGCATTGAAACCCCACCCCCATCTAGATTGGCAAATTCTAGCCTTCATCTTAAAAGTCATGGGTTGGTTAATGTTGTGTCATGTACCCGGTTCTTATCACTAAATGTGCTGTGGACTTCTTCAAGCATGTTAACATACTTGCAGGAATGTGCTATTTGTAACCTCAGCACTAGAGGTCAAAGTAAGCCTTTATCACAGTAAGGACTGAACCCAGAATAGAATTAGTACTGGGCGATGTAATCAGCCAATCGTATAGTTGCACAGGTACCATGCGGCCCACTGTGATGCTGGCCACTTCCAGCATGGCTGCATCAGCGATCCCCTTGGCCGTCTCCTTTCCTATGGCGCCGCTGCGAGACAGGAGCTCCTCCACCACCTATGGAGTCAGGAGAATCAGAAATGGTCAGAAACTCTGAGCGGAGGCATGCGTGTAATAACAAGCATCCAGGAGTCTTGCGACTTACATGCTTGTATTCCTCCAGTGTGATGGTCCCGTCATTATCGGTGTCATGCATGTTAAACAGGACTGGGGAGGAAAATAAAAAAGTCAACCCACTTTGAATGATTCTGTCCAGTTTTTTAAAGTTCATCAAATTTAATACGGTGTTTTCATTCTTCCCTTATGTATCCTGGATAGTACACTGGAGAAGGTTTAAGTTACACAGGCAATGAGAGTGTCTGCTGCCGGTTATGGTGAAAATGAAAGTTAACTTTCAAGCATGGCAGTATGCTGGTATAAGAGAATTGGATGGATTTGTTTCACAAGCACAGAACGAGTGATTTGATTGGCTCTTCCATGTGTAATGTTAACCGAAGCTGTGAAGACAATTGAAACCTACAGGTCCAGACACGTCGCCACAAAGCAGCAATCAGTGTTTACATTCTGTGAATCATAATCACAGAAAACATCCACAAAACATGTGTGTAATGTCTGGCTGCAGGCGCCGCTCTCATGCCCGCCTCTCTCAGGGTCCACCAATCTCAGGCTTGCTACTGTCAGGCCTGCAACTCTCAGCCCCATCACTCTCAGGCCCTGTTGCTCTCAGGACCCACCACTCTCAGGCCCCGCTGCTCTCAGGCTTACCGCTCTCAGGCTTGCTACTATCAGGACCTGCCGCTCTCAGGCCCACCACTCTCAAGCCCCATTGAGAATGTAATAATCAAATTAATATCCAGAATGCTTCAAATTTTAAAAGTGATTGGCAAATATCTAGATCTAACTGCTAATATGAATAAAAATGCTACTGCTTTCATTGACAATTACGAAACATAGATCGTGCAGAAATATATACATGGGACATTTTTTTCAAACACCTTAAACAGATAAATTACACTTTGAAAACTCGTGAAATTGATGAAGTACATGTGTCAACCCAACCGGGAGGGTCCTGAGAGCGGTGGACCTGAGAGAAGTGTTGTGAGTACGCAGACATATGTTATTGAAATGTCAGTTAAAATACATATTGGGCTTTGATGAGGAGGCAGAGCAGGGCAAAATGGCTGCCCATTAGGAACTCCACTTCCCATAACCCCCCTTCCTTCATAATCACAGATTACTGTGCTTTTGTAACTCTCTCTATAACTGTCCATACTGCTCCATTTAAAAGGTATTGCGTGAAATGCAAAAAAGAGCAGCACGCATATATACAGATGCGGAGACAAGGGGCTAAATCTTCTGGGCACAGCACCCAGGACGTTCATGGTGGTGATGTCAGCGCTCATGCTCACAGCGGAGTTTCTCTCTCCTCATGCGTTCCCTCTGCTCTTCCGTCATGTTGTGCAGCGGCACAGGTAGGAAATGAGACATGACGATGACGAACTGCTCGAAGCTGATCTCCTCCACCGAGCCCACGGCGTTCTGCCGGTAGTTCCTGTGGGGGGGTCACTGTTGTTATCGTCGTTCAAGCAAACCCAAAGTCATCCATAATACTCCCACCACTTTTCCCCAGTGTTTCCAGGTTGAGGTTTGTGGTTAAAGCCCAGCTTAGCTAAAAATATCCATCTATACTGCGGCCTTTTTGAGGAATTGATACTATACTACATTTATTTGTCTTGCTAAAAGTGTTTCCCCTTCATTCGTCTTCTGAAAGCATGCGATCATTCAGGAGACCCAAAGCCTGTCTCAGCTTGTATCCTGAATGGGACACCAGTCTTTGGCAGGGCACACATATGGATTCTCACACCCACAGACTTACAGAACTCACAAAAATTAAGAGACCAGAGCAAAAGTTTCAGTTTCACTCATTTCTCAGTTTATGGGTTTGCTTCTGTGTAAAATATAATTTTTTTTCAAGCTGCAGCCTGGTTCTTCCCTGTTTCTCATTAATGAAGGGCTTCTTCCCTGCTCTATGGGTCTTCAGTCCTGCTTCTAGGAGCCTGTTATGAACTGTCCTAGCAGTGCACTTCACACCTACACTTCATGTTACCCATTCCTTTTGAAGGACACTTGAGGTCATCCTCCGATTTGTGGGGCACTGCCGGATAAGTTGATGGTCATCTCTGCCATTAGAAAGTTGCTTTTGGTTTTTGGTTATTGCCAGTATCTCCTGCTCCACCTTATTCTTGTGTACTGCTGTCTTAGAAACTGAACCTGGAAGCAAGCCTGCCTTGCTGTGTACGCTTCTGCCAGCAGAACCACAATTAAACCAGGATTAATCAATGCAGATTTTTTAAAAATAAAAAAGTGGTCTCTTAATTTTTTCAAGAGCTGTATATTTTCAGTCATACAGGTGCCACAAACACACACATCCATGCAGACAGGGTGTCTGGAATGGAAACTAGGAGGCGTGAGACATGAAGGTTGTCTTTAGGAGGGCCACCACAACCAACCCCCATGTTGGAAGTCCCACTCATGAGAGCTACAATGCTTACCTTCACCCAGTGCTTGAAGGGAGAGGCGCTCGATCGGTCTCGCGCGCCATCAAGCGCCTAAATTGGCATTTAGGAGAGTATAAAATCACGCACGCCAAAAAATAAAACATTTTAAAATCGCGCATCTTGGTGTTTCTGCGAAGACGATCGGGAATTCCCCTCTTCACGCAACCCAGTTCAT
The DNA here is from genome assembly GCA_025773925.1 of Cryptomyrus ogoouensis. Taxonomy (NCBI): domain Eukaryota; kingdom Metazoa; phylum Chordata; class Actinopteri; order Osteoglossiformes; family Mormyridae; genus Cryptomyrus; species Cryptomyrus ogoouensis. Next base: position 7,665 of record JAOYFF010000009.1, on the reverse strand, counting down.
TAATATTCAGTGAAATTGTAACAGCTACAACGATTGATCTATCGCCATTATGAATAAACTGGGTTTCATGTATCGCTAGGCAGCACGGATAACAATGGCGAAGAACGAGTGCCGGGGAAACAAGATTACGTACGCAACATTTTTGAAGTGGTGTGTGGAAGCCCGAGGCATAGCGCCGCGGATCGAGAGGGAGAATGGAAAGGAAATGGTCGTGGAGGTAATTCAAGCTTATTTATCCGTTCACACACCTTATATTAGATACGTAAATCGGCTGTATTTGGACAGTTGCATGTCATAATCATATTCAATTCATTGCCCGCGGGGCCCCGGCCTGATCCCATTTTTCAACCTCCGTTTTCCCAGCTGAAAATACAGTGGAAAAAAAACAGCTCCCCTAGGCCAACTTAGGAGAGCTATTTTTCACTCCCCTGGCTTTTTTCCCCTTCAAGCACTGTTCACCTGCCAGTCAGTCAGTGTCAGTCAGTCAACGTCAGTCAGTCAGTCAACTACAGTCAGTCTGTATCAGTCAGTCAGTGTCAGTCAGTCAGTATCAGTCAGTCAGAAAACCCCCAACATTGTTTTTGGCAGTCCTGTGTCCTACCTTTTGTCGAAGAAGGCTTCGATGATTTGGGTCCGTATTGGGTTACAGGCCAGGTCCGGGATGTTGTTAAAGTCATCTCTCCTACAAGTCAGACACAGGAGCAAGGCAAATGTTTACCCTGAGAGGCAAGATTGGACACGCTGGGCCATCATCGGACTGGGGTCCTATTACTGGAAGGCATCCCATCATGTTAGAGCAGGAGCAACAAATGATAGCTATGGTATTTTGGATATAGAGTAGGGCTGGGTGATATCATATTGATATTATATCACGCATGTGCAATAATCACCAGGGCTTCAGATGACGAGCGAAATATTTGACCAGATGCCAGCTTTTCCATACTATATGGATGTTTATTTACACCCGCAATTTGATAAGCAGATTAGCAGTACAGCTGAAATATTAAAGCGATGTATTTTGTGACACTCAAAAGTTAGTAATCTGTATAAACTCAGTGTATATTTATGTTTATTAAATTTGGTTAGCGAGGCACACTACATAATGCTGTTTTTGTGTACTACGGTTCGGTATACTTTACTGCAATATACACCGTAGTGGGGCACACCACATGATACTGTTTTGGTATACTATGGTTTGGTATACTTCACTATGATATACACCGTAGTGGGGCACACCACATGATACTGTTTTGGTGTACTATGGTTTGGTATACTTCACTATGATATACACCGTAGTGGGGCACACCACATGATACTGTTTTGGTATACTATGGTTTGGTATACTTCAGTGCGATATACACCATAGTGGGGCACACCACATGATACTGTTTTGGTATACTATGGTTTGGTATACTTCAGTGTGATATGCACCGTAGTAGAGCACACCACATGATACTGTTTTGGTATAGTACAGTTTGGCATACTTCAGTGTGAAACACACTGAAGTGCCTCTATAGAGGGCTGGGTGAAATCACGTCGGAAACAGCTCAGCAGCTACGACACCTTTTATAAGAGGAGATCTTGTGGATAAACAAGGCAAAAAGATGTCTGTGGTGTGGTGGTACTTTCTGCAGTTTAAAGTCTAACACGTTTATTAAACATAAGGATATGTATAATTTATACTTGTTACTAACTTTTGGGCGTCATAAAATGCCTCATTACTATTCTCGGCATACTACTAATCTGCTTAACAAACTGTGGGCGTAAATGAACATCTGTACAGTACTGGAAAGCTGGCGTCCGGCCAAATGTTTCCCCCATCATCTGAAGCCCTGGTGATTATGTGCACGGCTACTGACTGCACAGATTCTACACAGAAGTTATGTCAGCCTTTAGACCTGTTGAACTAGCCCGCAAGCCTCAGCCCAACCCTGCTGAGCTAACTTAAGCTCCTTGTTCATGACAATCCTGGAGATGGGAGGCAGAGGGTGTCTGGGCCAGACCAGCCAGTTATATACTCCTCCCCCTCGCCCCGGAGCCATCAGGATTACCGTAACGAGTCCTCGTCGTTGCTCAACTGCTTGAACCTCTTGTGCAGGATTTGGATCTGCTCCGGGGAAACTGGGGAAACAAGGAGGACAAAGTACTGAGGTGCCGGGTTGGGAGGGTAGCCCGCTGCCCGGAAGCAGCACCGGCCTGGAGACATCAGCACTCTCTAGTCCCGTGGTGATCCGTCATCTCGCTGCGGACACCGTGTAACATGATTCACGGCATGACGTCCATGTTTGCAGATTTCAGATGTCAGCAAATGTGTAAATATTTATGATGCATAAACATGTCATGACATTGTCATTTAACGAAAGCATAACAAATTGTTGTCAGCTGTGGTGGATTGTGGGAAATAAATCTGTCAGATTGACTTCAGAGTAAAGTTTAATGAAGGTAGAGACTTTTATGTAAAAAAAAAAAAAAACTTCACAGTAAAGTGGAGTCAAGGACCCAGTTAGACAAGAACAGGTGTGAAAAATTGAGACAGCTCCTTTAAACCAAAACTAATATTTGTGTGTCACAAGGATGCACTGTGGTCTCAACCTCCAGGTGTCTGGGTCTCATCTTCACCCTCACTCTCTGTGTTGGGCCTCCTGCTCTCCCTGTGTTAATGTGGCTTTGTCTTGGTACTCTGATTGCCTCCACCAGTCCAAAAATATGTGTTAAGTTAAAGTTCACTGGCCTTAATGTGCGTGTGTCTCTGTGTGTGTCTGTGTGCGTGTAAGTTTTGTAATCATTACAATGTGATGCAAACTTGTAAGTTTTTACCTTGTGGGGACATTTCTTTTGCAATCAAAATTTTGTAACTGCAATCAAGAACTAAAAATGCCAAAAGTCTTGTATTTTGTTTGTGTGTGTGTGTGTTTGTACTCTTTCCTTCAGGATTCATAAACTTTTCTGATTTCTTTGCTTTCTCAGAGAGGCTCCAGGCTCAGTAGATGAGCAATACAGGAGATGGATGCATGTTACAAAACTCTCCCCATGAGAACATCTCACGCTCATAAAATCCATTCCGCTCTGGAAGGTCACTGCCCAGAAAGCAGATTTATTTCAGCTGAGCTTTCCCCAGCTGCCATTATTCACCCGCCTCTCCCCCGAGTCATGCTACCATACATAGTCCTGCTGGACCCTGCAGTCTCGCATTGTCGCCTTTCTGTTCTGAACTTGCTTTCTCCCTCCCCCTTCCGGGGGTGAAGCACTCGGAGGTCCGGATAGATGGAGCCCCCTGCCTGCCCACAGGTCTGCCTGCCCGTCGCCTGCCTGCCAGCCGCCTGTGCCCCCCCCCGCCTGCTTGCCGTCTGCTTGAGCCCCCTACCTGTCTATCTGCCTGCCTGCTTAGCTGTCCCGCCATCTGCCTGAATTTATCTCGCACTAAATTATGTAAACTTGCACATCCCCGTGCCGGCCAGTGAAACCCAGGCCTCCCCCTTCGTTCTGGGCCCTCCTCTCTCTGAGGGCGTTTCTCCCCTCCTCTGTCACCTCAGGCTTACTCTCCAGGGACCACAGGCCCGGGGAATTGCGACAAAGCTCCTTGTTAAAGGTGCTATACAAATGAGATGAATAGATGGATTAACTTAAACTAACAAGCTAACAGATGACATATACTGCTGTACTATATTGCTGTCTATTTAGAGTGATTCTGACTCAGGTGTTTCGTGGGTACTGATGAGTCATGCAAAAATGGATTTGAATATTCTGCTGCAATGTAAAACAGGCCAAAACCAAATCTGCACTCACAACTTCATTATCAGAAACAGAACTCCCATGTACTAATGTCATGGCCATAATTCCCCCCACAAAAATATTTATAATCATGAAAAAAGTGTAATAAACTACAGGAGACTTGCAAGACAGCAGTCTGTTTGACAAGGTACATCTGTACTTTTTTCCCCCCAAAATGATTTTATTGTAGTCTTACCTGGGTGGCTGTAAGGCAGAGCTTTAAATTATTCACTGTGGCTCGCTTTAAACCTCTACAGCTACCCGTTTTAAATTCACATGGTTACGCAAAATGCTGAGAAATTAATACATCAGTACGTAGTATAACTGCCTTTTGGCCGTGCAAGAAGGGGATACATTAGTCACAAGTACCATGAGCTCCAGAGAGAGCTTGAGAGCCCAGAGTGACTGATCCCTGAAATGTGCAGCACCATGAGCCCAGAGTGACTGATCCCTGAAATGTCCAGCACCATGAGCCCAGAGTGACTGATCCCTGAAATATCCAGCACCATGAGCCCAGAGTGACTGATCCCTGAAATGTGCAGCACCATGAGTCCAGAGTGACTGATCCCTGAAATGTCCAGCACCATGAGCCCAGAGTGACTGATCCCTGAAATATCCAGCACCATGAGCCCAGAGTGACTGATCCCTGAAATGTCCAGCACCATGAGCCCAGAGTGACTGATCCCTGAAATGTGCAGCACCATGAGCCCAGAGTGACTGATCCCTGAAATGTGCAGCACCATGAGTCCAGAGTGACTTATCCCTGAAATTTACCTTTGTGGGGACTCTCCATTCATTTCTTTAGGGAAAACTCTAATCCCAACATCACAATCTTAACCCCTACCCAGCCCTAATGTTAACCAAAAAAAAAAAAGAAATACGAGACTTTTGGCATTTTTAGTTTTTTGATTGCCGTCATATTTTTTAAAATTGAATTGTGGGGACCAAAAAATGGTTCCCACAACATCAAAATAACAGATTATTATTACACTATGGGGACATTTGGTCCCCACAATGTAATGTATACCTGGACCACACGCACACACAAACACACTTGTATCCACATGTCTTTCTAAAGAGTAGTTATTAAGTGCACACCCATGGGCAGCAAACCATGTCTCTGCCTAAATCCTGGTTAAACATTTGAGACTGCAAGGAACTCTTTATAGTTACACCATGACAGAAAATCATCTTTCTAACAGAAGTCTAAACTGGCTCCAGAACATTCTCCAATTCGGCATGGCGCAACGAGTAGAAATACCCCCCTGATCCTGCATACAGCTGCGCTAAAGCAGACGGTAGTTAAGTGAAACTGTATATTACCCTCGATTTCGGGAAGCCTGGAAGAAACAGAACGTGTAACTTGCGATAAATTTCTTTTGGAGCGGCTGAGACATCAAGATGTCTTCATAAGCACGAACTATCAATTACTTCTACACCTGCCAGTGAAGCAATCACCTTGGTACGGCACGGAAGCACTTCATTTATTTTTCATGATCGGTCCTGTACCTCTTCTATACAGCCAGACATTGAATTATTCATTACAAAACCTTGGACACACCAGCTGAACTTCAAACTGCGCAATTCGGCAGTTCTCTTCCTCACTTCCTAAAATATTTTACTGTCGTGATAGTCAAGCTCTTGCCAAACATACCCTTTCAGATAAATGACACCTAATTTTTATGGGGTTCCTATTTGCTCCAAAATATACACACTGTTCATGTCGACTGAACGTAACAAAACATTTGTCTGTGTCTATTCAACTTTTAACTGAACATAAGCCGCGAAAATACGATTTTGACAACGAGATTATGTCGATTGCGCACCTGACAAAACATCTGTCCATCAGTTCAGCTTTAAGTTATACTTCTCGCATCTTAGCAGGCGATGTGTCGTTATAGATGTGGTCCTGATCGTGCAATACGACAGTCAAACGACAGATCGTGCTAAGATGACAGGACAGTGTAAAGTTGAAATGACACAAACAAATGTTTTGCCAGGTGAGCATTCGACATAGGCAACCTCATTGTCAAAATAGATTTGTTACAGCTGAAGTACAGTTCAAAGTTGAATAGACACAAGGGCATAACTTTTGGTTTACCATTGGGGGGGGGGGAGAGGTTGAGGTTTCCACCAATTTAAGGGGATCCAGGGGGTTGTATTGGCTGGTTTTGAATACTGGAGGGCTTACAACCACCCCCCCCATCCCACCTATAATTTACGCCCCTGAATAGACACAGACAAATGTTTAGTTACATGTTCAGTCGACGTGGACGGTGCGCTATTGACATATTTTTGGCACAAACGGAACCCCACAAATAGACAGAGACACATGTTTTGTTACGAGATACATGTTCAGTCGGTCGACAAGGACAGTTCACATAATCTTCAATCGGTCGACAAGCACAGTTCGCATTATCTTTAAAAAAAATCACCGATCATCTTCGTGCACATAATCCCGAAAAGAGTCATGTTTCCTTTGGGTTGTACTTAAAAATAAAGTGTTTACATAAAACAAATCTAATTTTTGTGGACAGATCTAAAGCCAGATCTAAAGATGATCTTATATTCAGGGTGACACACACACAGTGACCAGGAGCACAGCACCTGAATGCTGATGTCTCATCTCTATAGTGTGCCATATCTGGATTTACGGTACACACACACACACACACACACACACACACACACAAAAGAAGTTTTCGGACTTCATAAGACATGCACACAAAGCCCGGCGTTTAAGATCGTTGTCAAACCACACTTACATCCCGTCTTCTCTGATAAATCTTGGAAGTGGTCGTCTGGCGCCGAAAAAAGGGCTCCCATCTCTCGGTAATCCGAATAATAATTTTAGCATAGAAAATTACAACAGACGGGATGCCCTTGTTCGGCTGGTTACTAGTTCAGGTGCCCAGGAGCAGAGAGACACCCGGTCTTAACATCGGTTATGTACCGCCTGCAGTAGGTATTGCTCCCCTTGCGTCCCCGCGGTCCTAATGCATTTTAAACTACATATTTCACTAGCGCAAACTTCCGTGATGTTGCTTCCCTTGTGCGTAGCGCACCAGTTGAACTGGTGGAGAAGACGTCGCAGCAGATTAGAGCCACAAGAACCCGGCTGACGACGTACGAAAGATGTACGATAAGCTGTGACCCAAACCGAGGTGGTCGGCGCGTATTAAAGCAAGTATAAGCTTGCAATGCGTAAAAAAGACAAACCGATCAGGAAGATTGCATTTGGGGTTGTCCTGGAAGTAGGTAACATACTCATATTCTAGTTTCCCTTCATGACTGATCAGAGATGTGTAATGATAACACATTACATGTTAACATTCAGTCAAGGATATAGGCAAAGATGTACTCCTGTTGATTTGCACGAATGGGCAACACTTCCTGATTGATGTATTTATTACCCGACTTCCAAAAAAACGTGTAAAGTCGCACAGATAACCGAAAACAGTACGCTAATGCGGCATTGTTAATATTGCCGTTGTTATTTTTTGCTGTTTTCGCTATTGTGATTCTTAGCATTTGCTTCTTGCTCTCCTCTGTAACAATAACGTCTGGGACAGCGTGGGCAGTTTGTAATATTTAAAAAGGTGTCGCCTGCACGCCCATTAAAGCGACAAGCGTGAAATCTATTTCCTATTCCGTGATTCACAGAAGCGCAGTCACCAGGTCGCTAATTTGTACTGCAGTGCTCCCGTCTAAGGATCCGGCGATTTTGTGAGCACACTGCAGTGCTCATTAGATATTCACTGTACGTGGTTTTCAACGGACGGAAGCACTAGAGCCCTCAAGGGCACCAGTGTCACGGTGTTTTTTCGTCTTTTTTGCATCATGTATTATACTTTCTCTCTCTCTCTCTCTCTCTCTCTCTCTCTCTCTCTCTCT
>JAOYFF010000007.1:25477439-25488992 GCA_025773925.1 Cryptomyrus ogoouensis | reverse complement strand
CGAGGTCTTTCTCATAATCAGCTACCTTTATTTCAGTGGAACCCATAAAATATCTGTACTTTATATTTCTGCTCCCTTCATGGATTACCTTACATTTATCTACGTTAAATTTCATCTGCCAGTTATCAGCCCAGTTGCTAATTAAGTCAAGATCCCGTTGTAGCATCTGTGCTGCTAGTTCAGTATCTGCAAATTTAACCAGTTTACTGTATGCATTGTTGTCAATATCATTAATGTAAATTAGGAACAATAGTGGTCCTAAAATTGAACCCTGCGGTACCCTTCTGGTACAGCACTGTCACTCGTTGTCTTTATGAGGTGATCTGTCCCATGTATGTCAGGAACCAGGGCCGAGAAAGCTGCACACAAGTAAACAAAAACATTTTGGGCAAAGCAATTTTTTTTTGTTTGCAAAAATGTGACGATTTTTCACAGAGATCTGCTCTTGGAATAGTACTGCATAGTAGCCAAAATAATATAACCACATATTGCAATAAAAGACTTAAACACAATCTTATTGAAATTAACAAGTAAACATAATTGTGATTCATACATCTACTGACCTGTGCTTAAACTGTGATCTGGAATTGTAGAGCTGCTCTCTGGTTTTAAGGGACGAACCACCAACTCACAATTTTTCTTTAACAAATCTGGCAGAAAAATCAGTCATTGTTTGTGCTAGAGAAAGATTTATAATAAATGCACATAAAACACAAAGCTCTATACTTGAGGAAACAATGGAATCATACAGTAAATATACAGCATATAGGCAGTGTGCTGAATGTATCCTATCAGCCCATATCGATGTAGGAATATCTCCACACCTGAATGTGGAGTACAAGTACAAGAGAACGTTTTTTCTCAGATTATTATTGCACTTTGATTATTAGCTAAATCCATTACACTACCCTGGCTCTAAAATTACAGTAGATATTGTGGTACCAAACTCCACTTTGTAGTGAGATAGAAAGCTCTCATACCTGACTTGTTATAGCAATACGCATCATACTGCATATCTGATACTTCATCATAAAAAATGGCTCCAGTCAGACTGGATGCACAGTTTGAATGCGATGTGTGTCTAAGGATCACGACAGTCCTGTTGTCTATCCAGCCATATCTGTGAAAGAATGGTATACAGGTGAGGTATATTTCTGGATGGCATGAATTGTCCATAGGGTACAGCAGCGTGTCCGTGTGCCTGCCCAGCAATAGACTGGCATCCTAGCCAGTGCATCCCCCTGTAAAACCATGTTCAGGATAAACAAGATCGATGGATTTACTTTTGTTGTCAACATTAATTACAAATTCAATTAGGGAAATTTACCTTTAACATTGGCATTATTATACTTTCTCTGTCACCTGCATATAAATTTATTTATTTGGTAAGATCTATGAACAACCTAAACAAACTGATCATATGATCACGTCAGTATTGCTTTACATTAGCTGCACCATCATAGTGCCTTTTTAATGCATTTGTAGAACATGTCACCTTCATAATGCATTCTTGGAACATTCATAAGCAGCATTAAGTATGAAGAAGTCACAGCATCAGCCGACAGGGATGCCATAGCCTTAGCGTAGAGAACTCGAAACAGCTCTGTTTCAGCTGTAGATTCACTGTTTGGATGTGACTCAACAGACAATGACAGGATGGTGTGACCAATGAACAGGATGTGCACAACCAAGTGATCACTAATGAACTAAGATTTACTTATGTAAATAGGAACAGTGCATATTAATAAACATTTAAAATCAAATTGAACATGCCAGAATTTGCCAGCAGGCATTTTCTATCTGTTATTCCATGTCAGGTGCTGATGTTCTTCGGAGAGCAGCCCATCTCAATGAGAAAGTCCCCTGTCTTGGTGGAAGTTGATTGAGGTAAAATTTCTAACTGTTGCATCATTAGCCAAATCATTTTTGTATATTCCTGCTACTTCTACTCCCTTTGAGTGTCTCTTTTAAGCAGCTGGGAACACCACCTCAAAGAAGAGAGCCAGCCTCACCCTAGAGCACATCAATATGCTCACGTTCCTACACTGCAATTTAAAATGATTGTAAACTACTGTTAATAGTCAATTTGGAAGAAATTCTTTTTATTTACATTCGAAGCCTTATTTGAACTTTTGGACTTCCAGACCCAACACGATTTCAAATAGGGTGGATTTTTTTTTACTTTTATGGACTTAAATGTCACTTTAAGCAAAGTTATTCTTTAGTTTGTTTAGGACCCACAGAGTCATAACTTGCACAACCTGCAAGGCAGGTTTACAGGCTGCTATTTTAGTTACTTATTTACATATACTCTTTTTGTTCAAGAGACTACTTGCACTTTAATCTGTAAAATTTAATTAATTTAATTTTGTTTAATTTTTATTCTGATCACAGCTTATGCTTCAAATTCACAAATTTCATGGGTCATTTTAATTTGCTGTGGGAACATGTTATATTATATTATGTCATGTCATATCATGTCATGTTATGTTGTGTTAAGGCAGAGATTGGACAGGGTGACATTCACAGGCGTGCAGACTTGAGCAGGTCAGGTAAAACATGCATTGGAGCCCAGAAAAGGAGCCACGCCCACAGGCAGCAGAGATGGAGGGCGTGACAGAAAATTGTTCACTAATCCACTAATCAAAAAAATAAATAAATAAATAACTGACAGATTAGTAGACTACCAAAATAATCTTTAATTGCAGCCCTGATATAAAGTTTGTTATGATATGTTAGGATGTTAAGGTTTACTTATGCTGCTTATGTTGTATGAATGCATTATAAATACATTATGAAGGTACAGTTAACGTAAAGCATTACCATCACATCTGATCCAGTGATGCAATAGATGCATTCCTCTTTTATGAAAATGCATTACACAACAACTAGATCTTCCTATTAATAGTTTTTTTTGTCATTATGGTGTTTTCAGATAAACAATTTAGACAACATAAATGCTTTATATTCGTCCATCATTACCGCATAATTACTACAACGTCTTGGTTAGGGTGTTAGGCAGGGGCACACCCAGGATGGGGTGAAGGTCTGCCACAGGGCAAACGCTCATACAGGCACTGTGGGCAATTTAGAAGTGCCAATTAGATTAACTGCATGCTTTTAGACTGTAGGTGGAAACCCCAAGAAAATGAACAAAGAACATGTAAACTCTCACACACACACATGCACACAGATGGTAGAGAGATTTTAACCCCCAACTCCAGACACATGAAGACACAGTGATATCTCATAAGCTTCCATACAGTCCTACTATGGTAATTGTACAATGTCAGAGCCTCCCAGGCTCACCTGCACGTCTCCATGCCTGCTTTATAAGCCTTAATGACCTGCTCCTTGTCAGGCAATGTCGCGCTGAGGTGAAGACACAGCTGCTCGGCCTGTTTGAAAGTCAACGAGTAGCGGCCCCTCCCTTCCACGTGGAACACCCCCATGAAGCTGCATCCCCGAGACAGTTCTGTAGAGACAGCATAAGAATGAACATTCACTTCCCTCCATACTAATTGCTTACTATATTTAGTTTTGTGCTTATTTTCCTGTCTTTAGCTTTGAATTTAATTCAAACAGGATTAGATCACATAGGCACTTTACAGAACCATTAAAAAATAATCCATTCATCCATTTATTTCCATAACTGCATATCTAATACAGGAATCACAGGTCACAAAGCTAGGAAAAGTTTGGATCAGTCCATCACAGTCCATCACAGTCTATCACAGGGCATCACAATCTACCACAGTTCATCACAATCCATCACAGAGCTTCGCAGTCCATCACCAGGTGTCACAGTTCATCACAGGGTATCACAATCCATCACAGAGCTTCGCAGTCCATCACAGGGCATCATGGTCCATCACAGAGCATCATGGCCCATCAGAGTCCATCACAGGGCTCACACTGACACTAGACACAATTTAGAGACACCAATTCACTTATCCACATGTCACCTGGATTGTAAGAAAAATCCCGATGAATGTGTGAAAAACTCACATGAAGACACAAAAACTCCACTGATCCCATAACCAGGGCATCAGAAATGGGGGTACAGGGATGTCGGCAGACCTGCACTTACCGTTTCCTTGTGAAACTGCGCTCTAAACAGTGTTAGTCTTATTTTAAATGACGACATCTTCATTATCTCTCACATCACAAGCTTTTACAACGTGACTATTGCATGTGTGTCCATTACGATGTTGCAATATACATGACCATCACGCCCCCCTCACTGCCAGGCCAAATTTGTTACAACCCCAATGTCAAGCTCCTTCTAACGCCACTGCTCATAACCCCTGTTATCTGAGGCTTCAGGCTAATCAATGAGCTGCCATTCCATCCTGTCAGACTAAGGAAAGTAATAATCCATAGAAACACTTTGCTGTAAACTCTGCTGCAGCATGACAATATCAGTGCCACTGACAATAAAAGGTTTCAATTACACACAATAAAAAGGCAACATTTTAAATATCTGGTATGAGGTGCTTACTAATTTCATGTATATTTACACATAAATCCTTTTGCTGTCATGCTCTGCCTATGTGATCCTCCTGTTTCCTCCCTAGCATGGCCCTAATGAGCCACTCCTGTTACTCGTCATCTTACCTCCCATTCCTAACCCTTGTGTTAATGATGCCCAGCTGCCTCTTATTTGTTCCCTTGTTAGTCAAGTATTTTAGTGCTCCCCATTCCTGTATTCCCTAGTCCAGTCATTGACATCAAACCCTCATGTTGCCTGTGCCGTCTTATGTTCTGATCCTCCAATAGTGATCCCCTGTGATCCTGTTTATTTCTAGAATATGTTCTTCAGTTTAGTAAAACCGCTTTTATTTCACCACCACACCTGCTCCTGAGTCCTTTATCTCTTGACCTGTGATAAAATGACTGGACTCTAAAAACTGCCTGGCAACTGCTCCCAGGAGCCTAACATGCTACATGTTTCTGTGTGCATGATTTTTTCTACACCCAGCCTCCTATCTCCACCCAAGCCTCCAGTCCACACACCTCCATGATTCATGGACAACCCACTAATTGACCCTCTTAGTGATAGTAACTTGGTGTCCAACAAACTCGTTGAGCCTCCCGCCGCGTGAGTTGCCCCACCAGTGCCAACCCCATACTGGGTACATTGCTGGGGAAGGACAACAGGGGTCCAGGGGCTAATCGAGGTGCGAAGAACAGTGTACCCATTCTCCTGGCACCTGGCCCAGAGAGGGCCACTTTGCTTGCACTCCAGGTGTCCTGGCTGCACTCTGCCCACACCCAGCTGTCCCCTGCTACACCCTGCTCGCTTCCAGGTGTCCCAGCTGTGCCCCGTTTGTTACCTACCATCCCATCAGATCCAGCTTTATCCCCTGTTGTTCTGTTAGATCCAGCCTTGTCTCCAGGCATCCTGCAGGTGCCCACCTCACTGTTTCCATATGTCATGCCTCATGGTCTCTTGTCATCTCGTTGGCACCCGTCTCACTGTCTCCTGTAGTTGCCTTGGTGCGAACCTCACCATCTCCTGTATTCACCCCAGTGCCCGCCTACTTCCCTGCAGGCTGCCACTAGCCTGACACCCGACTCCCCGGCCACAGCCAACCTCTACATATCACCTTCCTGCTCCTGTCCTACACATCCCTTGATACCTTCCTCTTCCTGATCTGCAGTCCCTTCGCTGCCCTCTGGCTCCTGCCCTGCAGTTCCCTCAGTGCCCTTGGTGCCACATTATTTCTCTTGATGCCCATCTGTTTCCTCCCTGCACTGTAACAAAAGTCTGTAAAAATAGGGTCCATTGCACCGTGATAATAGGAAAGGTAATTTCCGTGGTGCTCAAAAAAATTAAAAGGAACACTTTTTAATCAGACTATAGCATCAAGTCAGTTAAACTTCTGGGATATTGATCTGACCAGGTAAGTAGCAGGGGGGGTTATTAATCAGTTTCAATTGCTTTGGTGTTAACGAAATGAACAACAGGTGCACTAGAAGGGCCACAATGAAACGACCACCAAAACAGGTTTAACAGGTGGAGGCCACTGACATTTTTCCCTCTTCATCTTTTCTGACTTTTTTCCACTAGTTTTGCATTTGGCTACGGCCATTATCACTACTGGTAGCATGAGGTGATAACTGGACCCTACAGAGGTTGCACAGCTAGTCCAATTCCTCCAGGATATATATATACTGGCTGAGACAGCCCGAGGTCCGGAAGGACCCTGTGGGTCACGCCCTTGCAGCAAGGTCGAGAGAAATATTGGAGGAGATTTTCCCGTCCAAGGACTCGCACCTCCCTTGTCATTCGGGCTGCTTGAACTTTTTGTCTTTGATTAACAGAACTGTCCATGAATGGTACAGAGGATATACTATGAACCTATGGAAATTTCCATTTTAGGATTAAAGGAAATGTCTGAAAATTTAACAGAAAAGGTAGTGGCAATTTTCTGCCAGGACGTGATCCATTTTTTTTTTACAGATTTTTTTTACAATGCAGCATGGCACTAATGAGCCACGCCTGTTACTTACTGTCTTTCCTCCCATTCTTAACCCTCGCCTTAATCATGCTCAGTTGCCTCTTGTTTGCACCCTTGTTAGTCATGTATTTAAGTGCTTCCCAGTCCTGTGTTCTCCAGTCCAGTCCTTTGTCCCTCAACCCATGACACTGTCCTTTACACTTATTTTATAAGCATAATCATTTTATCACTGACCCTGTTTTTGTCATAAAAGCCAGTCTTATAACTTTTTGTTTTTATGTGTTATTTCAGTTGAGTTCCATGGCCATGATCCATGTACTGTCACAGAGACAAAATAAAATGTGACACCATTCACATTTTAATTGCGATTTAAATGGTTGCTTTATGTCTTGTACATTCCCCAAATACCCATGGTTAAGGAATAAATAGAAAATGCTTGAGGAATGGTCAGAGAATTGTATTTGTAACAAGATATCATGCCCCGATCGTGCCAATCCTTCTGTGCCACGCCCCCCTCGTTAACCTCATGTGGATTCCCAGTGTTTTACGGCTGTTCCTGATTGTTGTCATTAGTTCATTGTATTTAGTCCGCATTTCCGCTTGTTTCCCCAGTCCGGTCATTGTATTGTCAATGCATTATTGCCTGTCTTTTTGTCTGATTAAACCCCGTGTTCCCTGAATCCTGGCTTCCTGTGCGTTTGTCAGCGCTCCGGGCGCCTACATCGTGACACAAGAAGACTGAAAATCCTAGGTTGGATTTAAAAATTTTCATTTACCTGCATGTTAATAGCAATTGTTGTATATTTCAATAAAATTAAAATAAAATGAATAAGCTAATTAAAATTAGCAGTTCAATAAATATATATATATATATATATATTAGTGCCATTGTGATAATTAGGCTGTTCTAATTATTGAGACAATAATAATTAGAATAACAGTAACAGCCACAAAACAAAAGATGACTATAGAAAAATGATAAATCTCACTTAACAGCCACTTTGTTAATTACATCAGCTTGTTAGTGCCGACAGCCTGCTCCTACAAACAATGAATCATGTGGCAGTTATTCAGTGCATAAAGCCAGCAGACAGGGTCAAGAGGTTCAGTTACTCAACAAAGCTCAACAGAGCTTTAGGCTGGTCAAAATATATGTGATCTATGTGATTTTTAATTTGTTATGGTTGTTTGTGCCAATCCAGTCAGTTCTGCAGATAGAAACATCTTCTTAAAGATAGCAATCAGAGGCGAATGACCAGACTTATTAAGCAGGATGCAACCAAACTTCAAATGGAAAACTTCCAGCACCTTGTGGAATACATGTCTTTAAGAATTAAAGCTGTTCTATAGTCAAATGGAGATCTTAGCCTCTACTAGACAGGTGTACATGAGCCACATACAAAAGAATGTTCACTTCCAAAACAATATTTCAAATCTGTTGAAGAGACCATTTTTAATGTGGTCCAAATATCAAAATCTCTTGGCATTGGAATGCAATTAATGTTCTTTCACTAAGCATAAGCTGTAGGATTTTAAAGCGAAAAGCTCAAATTAGCAGTGAACGCCACACATATCCTACCAGTCAACAGAGTCTACAGGTCACACAGTATCTCACTCTGGGTACTACCCATCCGTTTCCAGGCATGAATAGAATGTCACACCCACTGGACGCAGGAAGATTTCATAAAATGACCACTAAATCTGTCAATGAGTTGCAGCACATGTCAACACAATAAGGCAAATCCAAACCTGTTTATTCCAGCAAAAGTTGCAAAGCACTATAGATGCCAAAGTTTGCAAGAATTTTGCTTGCTCCAAAATCCATAGGCAAATCTTTTAATCTTTGCTAGACCATAAAAAGTTCATTAGCAGTTCTGAAGAATTACTGGAAAGTACATTTAAAATTCTGTTGTCCCCTCTATAAATTTTGTTCATATGAATATCTTCTGTTTTTCACTTCTCTGTACAGGGAGATTACAGTGTATTCTGCTATAGATGCCTAAACCACCCCATTATCTCATCTACGAAAGCACAGTCTTCATAATCATGTTATTAGCTTTACTAGCTTTCATCCATCACGGAGACAATACAACACTCTACCTCCCAACAAAACTGACCGATTCCAGTAAAGACACACACTTGCAAAACAATATATGTGAACAATGAAATTCTTTTAAGATTGAGAAGATCAAATGGAGATCTATGCACAGGTACATTCACTCACCGGGAACTGGGTCTGACTTGGAGAATGCCAAAAACCCAAATGTGACACCAAATGCAAGAGTCCACATCCTTCGGTGATATGGAAACATGGAGTTTGCTCCTTTCTCAATGGGTTCAACTTCTTGTTTGTGTGTTGGAGAGTGCACACACAGTAGTGACTTGTTACAGACTTAGAAGCAGTTGTTGAATACTTCCCACATCTCCCTCCCTCTCCGTTACTGAAATACACCCCCTACTTCCTCTTAATAGCTTTCCATTTATAAACACATAACACTAATTTGGAAAATACATAATATTTTTTCTTGTTCTTATATATATGCATGTCACAAACGATAAGAGAAAAAAATCTATAATAATGTGAGCTAGTTTGCAGTTTGATCCTGTGTCTCTCTTTCAGACACAACCCACAAAGAAGGTCTAGAAGGATTAACCTAACTATAATAGAAGCATTCTCCATTTGCCTTGGGTGATGGGAAATTAGATGTTTGGATTTTGAGCCACTGACTGTCAAATATTCTACTGGAAACATAAACCTGGAGACATAAACCAGTTGGACAGCGCCGTATTGGAACTCAGTGATTCATCTGTAGTAAACTAAATATTATTGTTTTAATGTTCACTTTTGTTTAATTTCACTGCAAAAAATATGGTTTTCAGTTGATAACTGTAACTACTGTTCCCAGAAAATTCAGACAGAGGGATGGATTATATGGGTGGGGTTTAGTATTGATCAGAAAGAAATGTGTAAACTGAATCACAGAATCTTATTACTAATATAATATTAATATGAGAATAGGCTGAGAACTCATTTGTCACCAACCTAAATTCTGATGCAAGTGAAGGAACCTTCAGTCCTCAGTTCAGTTCAGTACTAACATGCCAATGAATGACAGGATGAAAGGACACAACCAGGCCATTCCTTTATCCAATAAGCAGAAAACAAAATTTCTAAAAATCATAAGTATTAATTAGTATGTATCCCTTTCTTGTTTCCTTCCCATGTTTGGATATATTTCATAGCCTGCTCAATCCAAGTCATATAAGGAAAACTTTACTCCCCAGATTTCAAATGGTTTATATAGTCTCAACACATATGTGACAGCCTCTATGTATGCACCTTTTATGCTGTCTTTCTCTCTCTCTACCCCAGGGCCTGTGGATGGTGCTATTGTCCAATTGGCCTATAGGGGGGGTGCCAGAAGATATAAGTAAGAGGAAGTGAAGATCTCGAGGGGGGGGGGGCTCTGTGTTTGACCTGTGTGATGCTGTTTGTTGGTGTTTGGCCCTAGTGGGTATACTGTTGCTGCTTGTTCTTCTACTTGGTTGTTTATATTGTGTTAAGCTCTAAGGTAGAAGAACTTTTTTATGATTAGCACACAGTTATATGTTCCAGGGATAGACCCTGTAGGAAAAGGGGGACTTTTTTGTTTATAAAAAGCGTGTGATTTTTGTGGTTGTGTTTTGGTTAGTTAGGGAGGTAGTAGTAGGTCTGTTTTCTTTTCTTTCCATGTTTGTTATGGAAATAGGTTAATTAGCTGCTTATTTTCTTTCATTTAGCTTTTGGGGTTCTGCTTGTTGTTTTGGCCGCACCCTTTTCTGATGTCTATGGGTCAAATAAATTATGAGATACTGTAAGCTGTGTGTTGTGGTTATATTTTGGGTCTAGATGTCGTGTATCCAGGTGTATGTGTGGTATGAAACCACACAGAAAAAACAAGAGAGCAAAACGATTCCCTCTCAGCCCACATTGCATGATAAGTTTCAGAAATAAAGAAATGGCCAAATTCTGATGAGAGATCTCAACTTGTAGACAAACTAATTACAGAGATGAACACGGAGGATTTGCCTGTCTTACTGCTCACCGGTAGGAAATTGTTTCCAACTTACTTGAAACCCTCATCCCAGTAGAGGAAGTGACACTAGAACTGAGCAAGAACAATTCCTCAGCATCCTGCATCATTCCCTGTGTGACCGTACTAAAACTGTTGCTTGAAGATGAAGGGCCATTGACACAAGGCATCAGAACACTTAGGCAAGTCATGAGGGACAGCCTGATAAAACATTTCTCAAAACTTGAGGAAGCAAAAGCTGTGGTGCTTGCATGTCTTTTAGATCCCCGCTATAAAAATCATGCATTCTCCTCCGAAGCAATACTGACCAAGGCCAAAGAATGGCTAAAAGAGGAAGTGGAAACTGCTGTACAGGACACCTGTCAAGAAGAGATTGCTGCAAGAGAGGGAGCCAGTAAGGAGGTGCCTGCTGCTGCTGCAGAGGAGGCCAGCATTTAAGAGCAAGCAGCCACCAAAAGACAACGGAAAGAACAGACTTCTGTTTGTAGGCGTATTGATGAGATGTTCACTCCTCTGCTAGGATCCTGCACTGGTGAGCCGTTGGCAGACATCTGCCTTGAGGATGAATTACATTTGTACCTAAAGGACCCAGTGATTGATCGGTGTAAGGGGGATCCACTCCAATTGTGGAGACAGAATGAAGTACGCTTTAAGCTTCTTGCCCCACTAGCAAGAAAGTTTCTTGGCTCACCACCCTCGATTGTTCCAAGTGAGCGAGTATTCAGCGAAATCTCAAGTATTTTTGAGAGGAGATATTGTCAGGGTCAGCCCCTGTTGTGGTCCTTCTGTGTCCCTTCCCCGTTTGACTAGCAGGCGTCGCTGGTCATCCCGTTCTTTATGTTAGTCTTTGTTCTCCCATGTTACTTGTCTGGTCATATGGCTCAATGTGTTGAGCATCCAGTTGTCAGTAAACCCTTCTGTCCTGTGTTTGAATCCCATCTCCTCTGTTTTTGTATTTTGCTCCCTAGTGTTTCATTTGAGTTTCTCTAGTTCTTGTGTCTGATTTTGTAGTTGGT
>JAOYFF010000007.1:25416389-25451789 GCA_025773925.1 Cryptomyrus ogoouensis | reverse complement strand
CTGAGACTGAAGCGTTACCCTTTGTTTCCGCTGAGAGACGTGCTGCGTGACTCATTTCCCCGCGCGTACAAGTTATCCTAGGTCGGCGTTCACAGTTTGACTTCTGAGATTCAGATCGAGTTCTAGCTAATTTTTTTTCGAACTGGTCAGTTCGACTTTTAAGAAATTAGAGTTCTGATGAGTTCGAGAACTGAGGTACCACTGTAGTTGCGAGAAAATGTTCTACGTGCATGCAGCTCTCATTGTTCGAATTCACGAACTAATATGCCAATGTGTCACTTTTGTCCATAAGTTCACATTTATGGGTTACGGGTGTGCGAATGTGTTTTACACCATATTTACTGCAGCAGGTGTAGCTGGAGGTCTTTCTTTTACGAATTTTAAGCTATATGTGAGGATAGTGACTGAAAAGAAGCACCCCATACATCTTTTATTTTATTGTAACATTATAGTTCATGTCATCTCTTGTGCATTGTTTTTTTTGGCACATCTTATGTTTTATGTTTTGGTTTATTTTCACACATCTGTGCTCCAGTTTCTTGCACACAGGCAACAGCAGAGTATTTTTTTAGGTAGATGTTAAGGTGTTTTTACCAATTTTCGCCACAAGATGGAGTCTACCCTTTAGTGTGCAAAATTGTATTTGGCCCCCAAAAAAGAAAGATTCAATATTCTTTATTCGTCACATGTAGTTATAGCTGGTATAACATACAGTGAAATGTTTCCCTGGCTGAAGAAAGTACTCTCCGACTGTGCTGGACATACCAAAAAAATGAGGTAAGAAATAAGTACTCAACAGAGGATAAGTATAAAAATAAGAGAAAATTATAAGTGTAAAAAAGACAAGGTAATAAGTACTAACAGAGGATAAGTATAAAAAAAGAGGAAAAACCGAATTTATATACATATATCTA
Source organism: Cryptomyrus ogoouensis (assembly GCA_025773925.1). NCBI lineage: Eukaryota > Metazoa > Chordata > Actinopteri > Osteoglossiformes > Mormyridae > Cryptomyrus > Cryptomyrus ogoouensis. The sequence goes on along the minus strand of JAOYFF010000007.1, from coordinate 25,450,875 downwards.
CAGAAATGTTGAAATGACAGAAATGATTGAAAGTCATTGCTCACCTTCAACAGCTGCATAAAGACAATTACAAAATCATCTTACAACCACCTTGAAAACATAGCAAGAAAGGATTTCTGTTGAAACAAGATACAGAAAAGCTAGTTCATGCATTTATTTTAACAGGCTAGGCTATTACAAGGGTGTCTTCACAGATCTTGGCAAAAGGCTTAAATTCACTAAACCAAGAAAGTATAGAATATCACACCAGTCCTTAAATCACCTCACTGGCTTCCTGTGCATTATAGGATTGATTTCCAAAATATTATTACTTCTGTTTAGCCAGCAGGTGTTGCTGGTCATTGCACTTTTCCACTCCCTCTCTTATAGCCGTTCAGCCATAGTGTACTCTCCCTGCTCCCTGAACCCCTTCATAGCTCAGTGGGTTGAACATGTTGCTCTGAGACTTCCTCTAACTCTCTGATCAGGGGTTTGAGGCTGGTCAACGGCCAGTAGGGCTGGATGATATCATATTGATATTGATATATGCGCAATAATCACCGGGGCTGCAGATGATGGATGAAACATTTGGCCAGATGCTAGTTTTTCGGTACTATATGGACATTTATTTATGCCCACAATTTATTAAGCAGATTAGTAGTACACCTGAAATATTAATGAGGCATTTTATGACACCCAAAATTTAGTTTTGCATAAACTGTGGTTAATATTTCTTAGTTTCAGTGTTTGTAGAATTCCCTGGTTCTGTTTTGGTTAATTGTTCCACCTGCTGGTCATTGTCCTCTCCTTTAGTGATTGATTGATTTGATTATGAGTTACCTGGCCTTTGTTTGCCCTGGTTTTTGTTTGTGTATTTAAGTACCCTCTTTCTGTTCATTAGTCAGTTATTGTGTTTAGTTACTAAATGTTTGTTGCTTTGTTCTGTTGCTCAGTCCTGTTTACTGTGTTGCTCAGTTCCCCGGTGTATTTGCTTTGTGGTTTCTTTTGAGTTTATTTCCCTCATTTTGTTCTGACCTCTTGTGGTCCCTTTATTTTGTGCATTTCCCACTATTGTTAGTCCCCTTAATAAATCCCCTTTGTCTCAAAGCCATCAGTGGATTGTCACCTTTTTCCCACTTGCGCCATACTGCGCTGTGACAGTTTGCTCCCTCGTTGGTTGTGTATTGAATTTCTTCCCAGTCCTGTGTTTCCCAGCTCTGTCATTGACATTGTTCCCCAGTGTTGCCTATGCCTTTTCTTCCTTCATTACTCTCGTTTAGATCCCCCGAGATCTTGTTTTCAGTTTTGTACTTTTGAATTTAACAAGACCCCTTTTGTTTATCACACCTGCTCTGGTGTCCTTCTCAAAACAAATTATTATTATGGTAGTTTGTAAGTGATACAAACTTTCATTCATTTAGGATCCATCCAATTTTACAACATGTCACAGAATTATTGATTTACATCCTCTGTTGCACCTCCGAATTGATCTGACTATAACTGGTGTCTTGCAAGTTACAAAATAGGTACAGTAAAACCTCGGATTGCAAGCGAAATTCGTTCTGGAAACGTGCTCGTAATTCAAAGCACTCGTATATCAAAGCGAATTTTCCCTTTATTAATAATGGAAACTCAGATGATTCGTTCCACAACCAAAAATATTAATAAAAATGATTAATACAAAATGTAAATTTTGAATGTGGACATTGCATTGTCGTTAAACAGATTCATCGCTCGCTTTGCTACGCCCTTATTTGGGTGGTGCTTTAATTTCTACTATATTTTGACTATACAAGTGAAGGACGCCGACTGAGACTGAGTATGGGAGACGATTACCCACAATCCTGCAGCGAGAGAGAGAGAGAGAGAGAGAGAGAGAGAGAGAGGAACCATCGGCTCATTTGTGATTACGTGACACTAGGCAGACAAAGCGTATACATAATACTCGTATTGGAAGACCTCGCTCGTTTATGAAGTTAAAATTTATTTAAAATTTTTGCTCGTCTTGAAAAACACTCGCAAACCAAGTTACTCGCAATCCGAGGTTTGACTATTTTGATTCTTGATTGTTAAATAAAAAAGTTTATTTAGCCACCATGGGATAAGATAATGCTGTTCATGTATATTATGTAGTAATGGAATGAATTCCTTAACGAAAAGATTTATTTAAGATAAGAGCTTTTTAGTCAGACTGAAAAAAAACCTCTGTGTTTGTTATGAATTTACATTTATTAGTTTACAGAATAAGAGAAAAAAACATAGAAGCCATTCTTAAATTTTCCTCACTCTCGCTCCCATAAATGTACAACAACATATTTAAATATAAAGAAATTACACCTAAAGACAGCCAGAATATGTTACAAACATGCTGATACATAATTGTATTAGTTTCATGATCCATTAGGAAGAAGCAGGCTGAGTTGTTTTTGCCATACCCATAAAGATATACCTACTGCTTTCAAAGTAAAGTTTCCGAATGACACCCAGAACAGTGTTGGAGTGAATTATACACTCGTGATGTCATGAAATTTAACGACTACCCTATAAAACCTATGAACAACAAGTGAAGCACGACAAGCGAATGTTGTTGTTGTAAAGGTTATCCTAACCCAAATTAAATTTTCTAAAGGTAGTATATGTTAATAGTGCAAAAAAACTTATATCTGTCTTGTGTGTGAAGCTTCTGTCCTTGAAGATCACAAGTAATATTTAATTGCTAATTACTACATCCAGCACATATCACTACATCCAGCACATAGAATATTCACAAGCCCAAGTAACATGATTCCATAGTTAAAGAACATTCTGACATAAAGATTGTATAGAACAAAGTCGCATAATGTATTGCAACAACAGCATGAGGCAGCTGGTGACCAGTTAATTATAATGACATGGCAGCTTTTTATCCTCCTTTTGAAATCTCATTTTATGAACTGAGAAAATAATGCTCTAAAACAACAAAATGTAATCCAACAGCATTTCCCCATGCAAATCATTAAAATGCAGGTCAACTACAATATGTACACAAAGTGCAAGTAGGCACTTTAATGAAATGCATTCAAAACGTGAAATAAAAATGTAATTTTATGTCCTGCTCTTATAACTATAAATTGATGCAGATAATTAGTTTAGTGCTCATTTCCCTTTGGAGATACCCTGATATATGATTATCATTCTAACCTTTCTGCTGATTATTATAATAGTACAACTACAAAACAAAGGACTCAATGAATGGCGGGATACAGTTCATCCGTCCTGTGATCAGCTGCAAGCTAGTTGCAATTAATTATGTAGTTAATATATTTTACATTATCCATATGCAGCAATTGATCCAGTTAAAAATATCCAACACAACTGAACAGTGCAGAACAAACAGCATTAATGGCATTGGCAACCTTTCTGGAGGGTACCATGGGAAGAGACAACTAGCTTTTTTTGCATTTGTTATTATCAGTATTGTCATGAACACTGGCTGCACAGCTTGCAGTTAAAAGCAAAATAGTAACAGTAAATTAACAACAGTAAAAACTAAATAAAATGCCTACATAGGTCACATGCATGTAAGGAAGGGCTCAAAGAATATTTTATTTTCCATTTTTGGCTCATTGAAAGAGATTGAAATCTTAATGCATGATGAATGATCAAATATGCCATATTTTTGAAATAATATATAATTTGCATTAGAAAATACCAGTTTGTGATGTTTGCATGACAACTCTCCTTCTCCTCTTCTAGAAGAAGGCTGATTTTGTGCGATGATAGCTGGAGTTAATCCTTGTGAGTAGTATGAAACAACCCAGAACAACTCTTTTCACCTTTTGTACTGCTGATGGCATTTGAAATGCTTTCTGTGCTTGGTTTTTGCTTGCTTGTTTGTGTGTGTGTGGATTATGTTTGTATTACATTGTGGGGACCGAATGTCCCCCACAATGTAATAAAAACCAGTTTTTCAGGTCCCACAGAGATCTGTGAATGCAATCGAAAATAAAAATGCCAAAAGTCTAGTATTTTGTTTGGGTACTAATGGTTAAGGTCATCATGATGTGATTAGAATTTTCCCTATAGAAATGAGTGGAGAATCCCCACAAAGATATAATTACAAAACCTGTGTGTGTGTGTTGGTCTGTGATGGTGTGTGTTTGCCACTTTGCATTTTAGTTATTGGTTAGTCTTCTCAACACTGCAAGTCATAAAAGAGACTTCAAAACATTAAAAAAATTGAGAAATAGAAGAGAAATTCTGTCCTTCATTTAAGATACACTCTAAAGATATAGCTTTAATTTAAAAATGGGTCACAGTGAAAGAAATGAAAGAAGTCCCCAAATTGTGTAATTTCAGTGTTCAGTGCCCTTAAATGTGCAATTTAATAATGCTATATTTAGAGAAACTATACATAGTGCATATATGTTCTATATGTTCTATACATGGTAATTCTATAGTATTCCATTCACAAATTATTTAATTTTTCATACAGATTTGTGAATATGAGGTCTTGTCTCTTTGTCCTGGTCATCCATCATACAGTGGTTATCTGAAGTATTGAGATGACATTTCAGAAAGTTCTGAGAGTTGTGAGATGACAAAATGGCTCTCATCCATGTGCATGACAAAACACAACATTCAAACCCTAACAGTAAAATCTGGAAAACAAGTTAGAATTTCCTCAAAGTAATCTAATGATGGGGATGCTCAGTCATCAGACACACTGTACTTTAACTTGCAGAAAGACTAGGACATCAATTGGCCACTGGTTAGATTTCACCGTGCTTGATCTCTACCCTCTCATTTTGCCGCTACATCTTTAACCAGGGTCCACATTTAGGTCGATGGGAGGAAAAGGCTCTCAAACACAGCAGAAGGCATCTCCAGATGGGGATAGCTATTACAGCAGCACCAGAATATCACCACCATGTGTCTGGGCATTTTCATCACAGACGTGTTTGTGAGCATGGACAATTAAAATATTCAACATTCAATTCACAGGAGTCGAACGCAGGAATGCTTGAGTTGCACTTGTTGCTATCTACAGCACTCTAAGTCTACACAGTAACAGCCACATTAGTATTTTATCTGGTAAACAATTAGTTTGTTATTCATTAAGATCAGATTAATTTAAAACTAAGAGCTGATTAGTTATTATCATGAAAAATAATAGCTACTACCTAAAAACTAGTTTATTTAATTTTAGTTATTATTGATCTTATGGTTTTATTTCACCAGTTGTGGAAGCTTGGGGCTATGAATCACATTGCCAGGGTCCCTCCTCAACAACTGTGTACTCCTCAATTCAGTCATTTGTGGCCAAGGTTACCTGCAAGCAATTATCAACAACATCTAACTGTAGGACCAAACATGGTAAAGTGCATGTCTTTACTGATCTAGTTCTTGAAACTGAAAAAAACTCATATAAAAGGAGAGACAGAGAGAAGGAGAGAGGAAGAGAAACTTACTTCATAGATATTTAAAAAAATTAATTGAATGATCAAACCAAGCATGAAGTACAGTGGAACACACACATAACAGCAAGTACATTGAAAATAATAGAATATCCATTGAAAGATTACCTTGCATGACATTTTGATTTTTGTAAGATTTTTTACAAGAGCATATATATATGATATATATTTATAAATAAATAAATAAATATATCATGAGGTAAAATCAGGAAGATTTCATGAAATAGCAGCCATTGTGTCTTCCACGGTGCATTACATTAGGTTGTGTGGAAGATTGAACATGATTTTTCCGGAAGTTATATTTCGGGCAATAAAAAAAGACTGAAACGATAATATTTATTAGATATAATCCAGTCAATTACACTGAGGAGGCAGAAAGTTACTTTACATTTTACCGTACCTTTGACTAATTCCAATTCAGATGAGTAAAGGCTGTTGGAAAGTGCTTACCTTATATTTTGTTTCCTGAATAAGATACATATTAAAGTTTAAGGAGCTGCAATATTGAAATTGTAAAGCATTGGCTTTTTTCTTATACAAGAGTAAATTTCCTTAAAAATCATAAATACTGTATATATTTATAAATAAAATACAATGTATTATACAATGTTAAAGAATGAGCTAATTAAGCAATGGATTATCGTATTCTTGAAAAAAAAAAGTTTATTAGAAGTTTAGGCCTAATTCATACTACTGAAAAGAAATTAAACTCTCCTATTCACATAAATGAAGATGGGGTCACTTGGGGGAGTAGTCTGAGTTGTTTACCTGTTATACTAGGCAAATTCAAAATTATTAAACGAAAAGACAGCCAAAATGGAAAAGAGGTTGTGGCTCTTCATTATCTTTTAATCTCTCTTTTTTTGGTATTTTTACTGATTTTTTCCATAAAGGCAATTAGTAGTAAATTCATGGATAAGGGATGTCCCGTGCTATTTATGCCATTTATTCATACATATAGGTTTTGAGTCACACGGTGTTTTTATGATGTGAAGATTCACAATGTGTTATTAAAAAGTTATTTTTAATAGTTCTTGAAAACTGCCATAGAAAAAATATACTAATAAAGATTTATTCTCCTGAGATTTTCAGTAAATATACACCATCATTATATATGGGTAGCACAAACACCGCTATTCCATTTAAATACCCAACAAAGAAACAAATAAATAAATAAGTGCATTCATTTAATAAATATACATATATACATTTTGCATTTTTAGTAAATGTAAATTCATATATACAAGTAGAGGTTAACACGAAAATGCAGATCACAAATATGGCTATATACATGTCTCTATATCTGTAAGTGTAAAATCTACCTTGCATTCATCTACTCGAACTGAGTTGTGACCAGCATAAATGCACTGGTTGGAGCTGTTTTCACGATGGTTCTTGATGTCATCATAATAGGATTGGGTTTTGACCATTTCAATGTCATCTGACTGCACATGGTGGGCGTCCAAGGTGTCCAACTCTGCTTTGGAGAGGTGGTACACGATGCCCGCCCCATAGGAATCACCCACCACGTTGACTGATGTTCGAAACCGATCACTGTCATAGAAGGCAGATTTGAAGACAAAAAGAAAGACACCCCAACAGGATAACTTCTAGAAAGTGTCACACACTATATATATATTTTTTTATTTAACATTAGATTAATACGATGGAATAATGAATTTTAATCAATAACAGTAGCGACACAAGCTGTGTTTTTTCAGCATGTAAAGTGCAAGTACTCACAGAAGCCAATCAACAGCCACCAGCAGACTGATGTCCTGAGTAGGGAGGCCCACAGCAGTCAAGATAAGAAGCATAGTCACAAGTCCAGCACTGGGAATACTCGCTGCTCCTATGCTGGCCAGGGTGGCAGTCAGACTGGGTACAGAAGTATGGAGTTAGAGACTATGTATGGAGAAGTATGGAGTTTGAGTACTATGATTTAAAGGACTTGTGTCTGTTGGTTATCCAGTGCTATTGGTTATATGAAGTCCTAATTCACATTAATACAACAACCACTTAAATTTTTTTGAAGACTTGAGTTGTGTCAAATCTTTTCTTGAGGATTTTCTGAAACCCACCTGACAGTGACAATCTGACCCCCATCAAGAACTATCCCATTCATTTGGGCGATGAAAATGGCTGCCACAGCCTCATAGAGAGCTGTCCCATCCATGTTGATGGTTGCGCCAACGGGGAGCACGAACCGCGTCACCCTCTTATCGATGCCTAGGTTGTCCTCGAGGCACCGGAAAGTGACAGGCAGTGTACCAGCACTGGGAGGAAAATACATATTCGATAGTATCAAGCTAAATGTCATAGTATGTGTAACTCACTGGCAACCTTCTGTAACTCAGTTTAGTAACAATGCATTGTTAAGGAACATTTTGTAGATATCAGATCACCCATTCATTCTATACCCTAAATATGTGTATATCTGATGAGCATTTATGCATATTTTTTGTGGTACATGAGGGACATCTGTCATAAGTAAAATAGAAATGTAGTTTTAAAACACAGTTCATTAGAAGAATAAGCAACATGTGTCTTTCTCGAGGAAAAAAATGCTAAAAGGTTCTAATGCCAACACCAGAATATTGTTTTGCATAAAACAAAGTAGCAGCATATGTTTGTACTTGACAGAATGTTCTCTGGTGATGAGCAAATTAGCCATTTGGTGGTGAGATTCCTGTTAATAAATAGGGGATATCTGAAGATGTGGTACACCTAGGGTCGCAGAGGGGCAGAAAATTTTGGGAATCTTTCCAGAAATTTTACATTCCATGAGAAGTTAAGCTGAGGAATTTTGGAAATATTCCAGTTGACAACTTTCCTGGGGAAATAACGGAAATATATGGGAATTAACGAGAAAATTCCCAGAATTTTGTAACCCTACGTACACCTGACAAGTAGCCCACGGAGGCTTTTATCTAGTGGAAGGAACCTCTTGTACCTAGATGCTGTTCCCAGGGCTGTGATCCAAGCCTGGAAGATGCCCATGAAGAAGGTGAAAGGGTTTTTTCGGACGATGGTGAAATAAATGAGGGGCAGGAAGATAGCACCATGGATAATCAGGCCCACAATGACTGTGACCATGTACATTCCCAGCTGACGTGCCACCACTTCCAGGTCTTTGATAGAAATGATCTTCCCACAAATCAGACACGCGATACCAAAAGGGGAATACCTATAAGAAGAAGCACTGGTTTTAAGTTCATAATTGTGGAAATGCAGTGGACATCTGTTAATCTCAAGGAGTCCAGGGACCTCATTTATAAAGTCTTCTTAAACAGAGATTTGATTTTATATTGTCATTACGGTCAAATCCTTGGCAAAGCTGAGATTCATAAAAACAGACATTGACGTTGAAAAGTACAATTAGACCCACATCAGGTTCAAGCTCGACATGCAATTTTCCTTGTGGCAATGTTGGAGTAGTGCAGGGAGTGAGAAATTTAAGAGCATCATCATCTGTTGCTTAATTGAATCTGAATAATAATAATAATAATAATAACAATAATAATGATAATAATTGCAGAGAGCTATGCTATTAGAACTTTGTGGCCAGATGGCCCTGATTTTACAAAGTACGGATATCACTAACTTTGGTACTAAGTCAATGGAAAAATTCTGAAGATATGTTTTCAACAATACTGATATGATACCAAGGGTGCAATTCTTCTGGACTGAACAGGAGCAGCATACATGCCTACAAATGTTCTAGTCCCCCTCTGAAATGCCCCCCCCCCCAATAAAATATAAAAAAATAGGACATATCATAAACTACTACTACTTTTACTGTAATGTTGTTTCCATAGTTGGTGATCTACAGTACATTTGTTTTTAAGCTTGTTACGAATGGTGACGCGATTGCTTTGTTGCCTTTAATTTTCCCACGGCCCACCTTGAAAACTGTAAATGGATGTATAAATAAATGCCTTACCTGTGTTTAATTGTTCTGTTTTGTTCTGCTTCCATTTCTTGCTTAATATCTTAAATCTTGAATTGGGTTTTTTAGAATCGTGTAATTTCTCTGGTATTGGTATTGACTTCTGAATTTCTGGTATCGTGACATCCCTAGTAGTAACACTACTGGAAAGGCACCCAAACAGCATCTCTACAAGCATTTACACCTCAACGGACAGGACCGCGATTTCATCCTTGCTAACAGCTTTGGTTCGAGCTCATTTATATGGTTATGATATTACTTACAGGGTGTTTCCAAGGTGGAGGTCTTCAAAAGATTCAGCTTTGCACAATTTCATGATCATTTTCGATTTATACAGAGAGAGTGGCATATTTTTCCTCAGAATCTCACTTAAGCACTTTTCATAAATGATCTTACACTAAATATAGGATGGTTTCTACACACATTTTTTATAAATGAGGCCCCGGATTTCTCTTGTTTCACTGAGCACAGCGGGATTAGGATATATGAGGGTGAAGAATATAAGCTATATAGAAAATATATGTAGAGTATAAACCTGTACTGTATGATTTCAAACCGTTTTAGCTATGGTCTTTGGGAAAAATCACTTACCACATGATCATAATTACAAGTCTCATGACAATTTCATTCAGAATATTGAAGAAGTCAATCATCAACCTCGCCTTTTCTCCCATCTTTCCCATGCAGATACCAAAGGCGATGAAGAAGCCAATGAGGCCTGAAAACCAAGCAACACAAAACAACCAATTTAAATTAATTAAAACATATATTTTTTTAAATAGCCAATTTTTCATAAAAATGTGAAATTTCATATTTTATAGAATGTGTTAAATCCACAAGGAAACCAATAATTTTTCTTACATGCACCCACCATTAAAGTTCTCCTACCCTTATACGACTTAAAAATAACAATAGGACTATAAAATGCAACAGAGGCCTGACTGAGTACCTAATACATTCATTCCACTTTTGAACTGCAAGGATTTTTTAATAACATAAACAGGTTCTGGTGGGGCCATGGTGCTGTTCAGGAGGAAGTCGCCCAAGGTAACGTTCCCCTCCTCTATATAATCAGGAACCTGCTCCACTTTCTTTGTGACAGTTTGGATCTGTAGGGAAAGTAGATTTTTTTTTTGTTCCAATAAATACAAAACATATGGTTTTAGCAAAAATAAACCCTAAATTCTTCCCCATATGCTCTCATGGCTATTTTTATAAAGAGAGGTGACTTACCTGCTGGAAACAGGCCTGAACCAGATTCTCAGGGAAAAGGTTCCTAATCAGGTCAAAAAAGGCATCCAAACTGGACACCTCATCATTCTTGTCTCCTTCCCCAAGCCGGGCTTTTAGCTTTGGGTTTCCTGGATGTATGATCAAAACCAAGATAACGCCAAGTACAGCCGCGATGATAGTGGTGGACATGTAGTACACCATAGCCCTGGTACCCAGACGCCCACTGGACTTTGCATCCAATCCTGCCAGACCTTCAGAAAAGTACAACACATTTTGTAGAATAATATGGTATGTGGCCATTTTACCTCTATTATACATTCTACTAAATTCTACTAAATTGTAATATATATTCTACTAAAAGAGGATGTCAGTGATATTTCAGTGGCATTTCTTGTCTTACTAGAAGTTCAAGCATGTAGCTGAATAGAATATCGCAGATTTACAGTAGGAAAATTCTGCACTAGAATTGTTACTGCTTATTAAATTATCACAAAGCAAATATATTATAAATAATATAGTATGGTCATCAAAATAAAATAAGAACTGGGATTCTGAGCTCTTACAAGGTCTTACTAAGATATAAGGAGGTTTCTATTTTCCGAATTTGGTTGTTATTGAGGATGACGAACCTGTGATTAAGCTAGAAATGATAAGTGGCAGGATAAGCATTTTCAGCATCCTCATAAGGATGTCCCCAGGGAAGGCGATGACCATGATGACATCAGGTGGCAGGGGTGAAATGTAACGCAGGAGCATCCCTGCTACAGACCCAAGAATCACACCTACAGTACAGAGAGACCATTAATGACCAATGATCCACTCTCAACTCCAGAGTCAATTAGCAAATACCAAATATTAAATAAATCCTATGCAACTGATTACAGTAATGTATTACCATATCAAATTTTTGATTATTAATATTTAAATAAAATTATTTCAGAAGGTCTTAGAAAATATTAATTGTACTGCACAACACATACTCTGACATCAGGAATAGGAAGTGTGCTACACTGACCGAGTATAGTAAGCGTAAGCAGCATGTTCCTGCACATCTTCTGGCAGATGCCCTTACTCATAGGTTTAGAGGGCGGGTTTACAGGCTCCAAGTGACTCTCATGCATCCTTACTTCTACTTGTTTAGGCATTGTGTTGGTACTGGTAAGAGGAGAGACAGAACAAAGGGCGACTTCAGGTTAATAGTAGATTTATACTTTTACATCCAGATAAGGTTTTACTATTTTTAGGGATGGAAATTTAGTGAAATGTTTCAGGTTAGACAACTTGCTTGAGGCTTCGACAGTTGTATACTTCGCAGAACATTCCGAGGTGTCCTGCTGACCTCCTTGCTGACCCTTTATATATAATTTAAAGTTTCTCAATGTGACGTGTCAATATTTATTATAATTAAACAAAAAAATGTGCAAATATATTTTCATACATAAGGACTAGGAGTGTAACGGTACACATATTCATATTGAAATTTTTCGGTATGGATCTTTCGGCTTGGTACGCATGCATTTGTTTGTTTGTGTGTTTCCCCTGAACAACATTTGGAAAGGGGTGGATGAAACCACGTTACTACACATGCCTCTGTACGTCCTAATGTGAAGCTGGAAGTTGATAATATGAACACAAGTACAGCGCAGGTATTTTCTTAAAATGCTGCACCATAATGTATTTCATGAGACAGTATTTGTGTTGCATAGTTATAATATATATGAAGCTGAAAGCTGCTAATGTGAATACAGTACAAATCAGGTACAGTTAATTTTCTAAATGTGCACCTAAATTTCTTTTTTATTTACTTGAGAGAATATTTATTTTGATTTACTTTTAAGCAAATGTTAGTTTTTTATTAGTAGGTTGCAGCAGTATTGACAGACTTTTTATTTAAGGAAGACAGCAAATCTTTGTTCAGTAAACCACTGTTTAATAAAGAAAAAAATAAGCAATTTGTGTTTTCTTTTACCTCCATACCAAAAATGTACCAAACCGTGACTTTAAAACGGAGGTACATACCAAATCGTGATTTTTGTGTACCGTTACTCCCCTAATAATGACAGCCATAATACTGATGAGGACTGCTTATCCAACATACGGAAAGGATTTCAAATGCCAATTATAACAATTAATGGCCCTGTTGTGACTGACATGCCCTGTAAAGCATAATTTTTACATATCGAATTTATTGCAGGCAGCCAGTAGCTAAATATCGCTAAGAAGTCATATTTTTGATCCAGCTGCTGACTTGTCTTTGCCTACGACTCGATTTCAGCTGACAGGTTCAGCTCAGAATAAACACAACGTGCTCTAATGGTAAAAAAAAAAAAAAGGGCAAGTCGGGAGAACATGACACAGGTGGGATGGCAGGTGGGATAAACAGGGCTGAGAAGTCTTGAGAAATTACAAAAAAGGCAGACCATATAAAATGCACCTTTATCCATTCTCTTATTTCTCTCACACAACATATACCGGCATAGTTTATGATACATGCAGAGTTCTTGTCATTTTATTCAAAGCAGGGCAGGACTACATGTCAAAATAACATTGGATGATGTCAGTGTTTTCTAGGCAGCCTTACCTATCATATTTTTAAAAATTGGAGGAGCATTCACTCAAAAACATATAGAATGTAATGTTACCACATACAATTTTTACTATTTTTACAAAGAAAAGGATATTGCTATGCATGATTAAAATATACACTGCCCAATCAAAAAAAAAGTCAGCATTTGAATTTTTCGTTGGACCTCCTTTAGCTTTGATTATGGCGCACATTTGTCATGGCATTGTTTCCACAGGCTTATGCAACATCTCACTCTTTATTTTAATCCATATTTGCATTAATTTCTCAGCAAGATCCTGTATTGACAAGTGAGTTGAACCACTCCATAAAGCCTCCTTCATCACATCCCAAAGACCTTCAATGGGGTTAAGGTCACAACTCTGTGGTGACCAAGTCACGTGTGAAAATGATTCCTCATGCTCCCTGAACCACTCTTTGATAATTTGAACCCAATGAATCTTGGCATTCTTGTCCTGGAATATGCCCATGCCAACAGGGAAGAAAAAATCCATTCATGATGGATGGAGGTGTAACCTGGCCATTAAGTAGATTCAGGTACTCAGCTGACTTCACTTTATTGTGTTAATTAATAAAGTTAATGTTAACTTTGTTATGTATTATCATAATTGTATTATTGCAGGTTAACATATGGGTAATGTTGAGATATTGCCAAATCAAGAAAAACTGTCAATAGTGAAAGTATTAATGATACATTATTGTCTGCACATCTCAATATATAGCACCAGTCAAAAGTTTGGACATGCCAAGTCAGCTACAAAGGAGAGTAATAGTGTTGCGTCACATGATTTGGCCATCTAACCTAAACACAGTAGAAATGGCTTTGACCAGAAAATGAAGGAAAAGTGGGCAATGAGTGCCCAGCATATGTGGGTCCTCCTACAGGATAGCTGGAAAAGCATCTCAGGAGGCCACTTCATGAAATTGGCATAGAGGATATGGTAGGGTCAGCCAGTCCCTGGATGAATTGGGGTTAAGTGCCTTGATCAAGGGCCCAATCATGGGATGACTCCGTAGACAATGGGATTTGAACCAGCAACCTTCTGAGTCCCAACTCACAGAGCTGCCTCCCCTAATATATATATTTTTTTGTAAATACAGTGATGGCTTTATAATTATTCTAAAATGCAGACAATTATTGGCACCCCAGCATTTAATACTTCGTACAGTATTAAGTAAATATATTAAGTGCCAGTATAACAGCACTTAGTCTTCTCCTGTAGCATTATATCAGGTTGGAGAATACAGAGCAGGGCATCTGAGACCATTCCTCTTTACAGAATCTCTCCAAATCATCCAGGGTCCTATGCCCTCTCTTTTGCACTCTCCTCTTCACCTCAGCCCACAGGTTTTTAGTGGGGGTCAGGTCAGGGGCAGAAGCTTGATTGTGCAGTCAGATATGTTGATTTGGACATGTGCTTAGGATCACTGTCCTGCCTGAAGATCTAGTGATGTCCCAGTTTGAGTTTCCTGGCAAAGTCAGCTAAATTTTGATTTAAAATGTCCTGGTATTTCATGGAGTCCATAATGCCATGTACCCTAAAAAGGTTTCCAGGGCCTTTGTAGTAAAAACAGCCCCACAACATCATAGAACGCCCATGTTCTATTTTACAGTTGGGATGACGTTCTTCTCATTATAGCCATCCTTCTTTTTACACCAAACCCACTTTGAATGTTCAATGCCAAAAAGCTCCATTTTTGTTTCATCAGACCATAGAACATGGTTCCACTCAAAGTTGTTTCATACACGTTTGTGGTTAACTGACAGACAAGGCTTCTTTCTTGCATACCTTCCAAATAATATTAGCATGAAGGTAGCATCGGATGGTGGTTTTGGAGACATGGTAACCCCAAGATTGATTGTACCTTGTCTTGTAATTCACCAACAGTGATCCTTGGGGATTTTTTTACCTCTCTTACTATCATCCGCAGTATATGTGGGCGGAAAAATAAACTTGGGTCCTCTTCCAGGCAGGTTTGTAACAGTTCCAGTTGATGTCCACTGTTTTATTATTGCTGAAACAGTTGAATTGGACATTTTCAGGTGAGTAGCTAATTTTATACCCATTCCCTGACTTATGAAGGTCAACACACTTCTCCCTCATTTGGTCTGTGTTCTCTTATCTTTCCCATGTTGATAGGTGACTAAGGGAATTTGGCCTCTGTGTCTCCTCCTGTTTGTACCCCAGTTAATCAGGAATTCATGGATTACAGCTTGATTGTTCCTACACACTCCAATCAACTCAAAGATGTACAATTTACATGGGAAACACGTTTCAGCTGCATTGAGTTCACTGTGATTTCCAAGGGTGCCAATAATTGTGGCACATGTTTTTGTTTAAAAATAATTATTTCTTGATGACAGTTTTTTTTTCTTTGACTAAATTATTTTCAGTGATAGGTTGGATTTTTCTCATTTTTTCAATGTGACATGAAGCTACTTCGCCAAAAGGTGGATATTTTCTAACACTTTTTTACAAATCTTTACAAGGGGTGACAATAATTGTTGAGGGCACGGTATTTTGCATACAAATGCAATCGAAATAATCCAATCACTTTTAATACTTGCCTATGCAGGCCCCAGGTCATTACATACCATTCAGTCTAACCTCTTGGATTGCAGAAGGAAACTGGTGTACTCAGAAAAAGCCCACACAAAAACACACCAGGGGCTGGAATCAAACGCGTGACCCTGGTGCTATGAGTATGTGGTGAGAATACTAGCTACTGAATGCTGCCCACACTATTCTGCTGCAATTATCGTAATTGTGTGAGTTTTAATATAATCCAGCAAGACAGTGACTGCTACACAAAAACCTGTACTGGAATTCACTCAAAAAATGGAAATATAAATGTTGCTGAAAATCCTGACTAAAATAATAATTACATAATTAGTTCTTATTATGTCATCTGGAAAGCTCAGAAGGACATTAGACTCATATGTATGCCAGATACATTACTGAAGAAGAGTCACTCATTTCTGTTCTTTATGCTAATCATGTACTACCACAGAGTTGCATATCTGGATCAGTAAGTTCACAGGCCAGTTCAGAATTTGCCACATGAATCAATAAATGCTGTTTACACACATAATCAACTCTCTCTGGCAGTAGTTGTATATCTCATGATAAACATGTTGATGCTAGCCCATCTAATAATTGTTCAGTATGACAGTGGAAGTAACTAATTAAATGGCCAAAAATGTATTTTGCAGTCTCTGAAGAGACCCCAAACTTCCACTCTACTCAGGGTTTTAATTTTCTGATCCTGGTGAGAATTTCACTACTTCAGAGGTCCCATTGAGAACAGACATGGAGTCTGATCGAAAATGCTTCCACAGAAAGCCATGACCAAGATTAGCATAAATAAGTACTGCACTTAATGTAATTAAAGTACTACACTTTTATTATTTTATTGAACAGAATTGGGTTTTGTTCTGGGATTTCCAAGTTTCTTTATGTCCAGATTGTTGTGTTTATGGCAGTAGAAATATTTCTGTTAGATTTTTTTTTTGAATTCACTAAGGCTGTCAAGCTTATATTGCATGTCAATGGGTGTGTGATATCAATAAAGAAATATTTACTATGCACATAACCAGGCATAACATTACAATTTGCTAATTCCACAAGCAAGAATAAAATGTCAGTAGTGAATCCGTGCTTAATACTTGTTTCATACCTCACAAAAAGTTACCATAAAACAATTTAATAATAATATTGGAAACATTTCATTATAATGACTATGCCAGCACTAAGTTCTTAGAGTTGGACAGCACCCGAACAGACTGACTTGTCTGAGGAATTCTGTAGGCAGAGCAGTTACTCCTGCAGGTGATTCTCTTTGAGTTCCTCCTACCTGGTACTGTGTTATCTGTGAAGTTGGCCAGGGACAGGGATTACACTTCAGCAATGAGCTGCGCATATGAAGCCGTGCATATGAAGCCGTGCAGTGACCGGGAAGATCACTGTTTATCCATCTGGCATTTCCGTCTGGATTTCTGAAGTGTGGGTAGTCCGCGCTGTGGGAGGACCAGTAGATAGAGCCCTGGGAAGGCAAGGTGCCCTTTGCATCCACACAGAATGTTCTGCAAATGCCAAGAAAAAGCCCCACTCACATCTGCCACTGCTCCAGCAGCCTGGCCCAAGCAAGCATGCCAAAGAAAGGACCGATCTCCAAGTTTACTATAGGCTCTCAGGGAGGGGCGGCAACAGGGTTGGGAGGGAGGAGTCAACTTCCCAGTTTAGTCATAAGAAACAAAATAGTTCCCTTTCCCCCTTTTCTTTGTGTTGTGCAGTCTCAAGCTTGATATGAAATGTTAACTGTGTGTTGCAAAAATTCAGAATAAAGCCCAGTGCCAGGGAAAAATAAGGTAAAATAATAAAATGTGTCAATTGAACCATGTACAGGCAGCGATTATTAGGAGATGTATTAATTCGAAGACTATGTTGTTTAAATGCTGGGCCTATCACCTGTGCCCTCGCTAAGATATCAAAAAAACAAAGCTGAACTAACAACATTGGTCTGAGGGACAGTGCAAGTGTCTTCCATTCATTGGTCCGGTGTTTAAACCCATTATCCATTAATACAGTTTGGGATAAGCATGTTACGTAATGGTGTTATAGAAGACGAAACTGCATTCCCTCTTGGATATTTTGACCAACATTGTTCCACAAACGAATGTAGATATTAAGATATCAAGTTCATGTTTTTAAAGTTGATGTTTATAAATAAGGCTAATTTCAATTGCAAAGATGAAGATTTGTGTTTCTTCTTTGCGAGAGTAATAAAGATGTAACACCCAGTTATATAATTACAGGACAAAAGTAAATTATGCACCACTGATGATGAGGAAAGGGTCATCTTAAAGTATGTGAAGAAATCTACATATCCAGGAAGTAATGGAGGAAGCAGACATTGGGGGGGTTGTTGCTGGAGAGTCAGTGTGTGTGTTTGTGAGGAGGGGTCATATAATTTAGTCAAAAGGAGCCTGTGAAAGGAAGGACAAGGCATCCGTCCATGCTCCTGGCTGGCACCATGTGAGGCTCTCCACTTCCCTGTTTACACTGAGGGACCTTTGTTTCACACTCAAACTGTGATGGTGGCTCCGGCTACTGTGGCCAGTGGCTGAGTCCAAGCTGGCAGCCACGAAACCAAGGGTGGGGGGGTGGCATGCATGTCCAGAATACCACTCCATTCAGACTTGTGATGTCATGCCCACTGTAGGAGAAAGAGACTCAAGCTCCCTTTTCTTCTAGTCCAAAGCCCTTTCCGGGATAAATAACTCCTAAAAAATGGTGCCTAGTGTCCTTTAATCGAGGGCGATTATCCTATTTTATGCTGCCTTCCCAGATCTCAGAATTTCTCTAAGTGAAGCCTTTGAGAGGGTCACAGTAAACCCAGGGAGGTTGTCATAGCAACAAGGCTGCTTAAACAAGACAGGAAGAGAATGAATGAAAAAAAACAATCTGTGGTAAAGAAATTGGTTGATACCATGGATTTTTACTCAATAGGAAATGGAGCCATCAGGGTATTCAAAATAGATTTCCACAAGGTGATTCTCAAGGCTAAAGAAACACGATATACACTCCCTCTTCACTCATTAAATTCACACTTTTCAACTCATATGAAAATGGCATAGAATGTGATTTTTGAGCATGTGACCCTCCAGAATTAATGGGCCAGGTCATGTTTATGTCACCACCCCTTTGTGATGGCAGAAACAGCTAGATAAACACTATAAACGTATTGCATGGAAGATACTTATTTGAAGATTTGGTTTTTAGCTCTGCATGAGTTTCATGTAGCATCATAATATGTGCTTGCTGAAGCACATGGATGCACATCTGCTGCTGGGTTTTGTTGCCCTCTGCTCACTCTCCTGCTGTACACAAGAAAGTTCTGCATGGCTCCACCTGACCACTAGCCATGATTAGCCTGCAAGTGTCTATAATTAACAAATCTGTCCTGAGCTCCACTAATCCTACACAAACACCCACACACCGGTGTGTTGTGAATCTAAACTTGTAGACAGCCACGTGACAACCTTTATGGCCTCCCTGCCTGAGGTTTTACACCTGTTAAGTAGCATCAGAAAGGTGCTTTAGCTGTTTTTGTTACCAGAAGCCCTGCCTTTATGCATTACTATCATGTTAACCATGGACATTGTGTAAAAAAGCAGATATTTTTGCTGCTGTGAAATTGCAGAATCATTCCAAACAACTTGTATAAAAGGCGTTGATGTTTATATTGCAGCTTCTACAGAGTTATGATCATTCTTTAACATTGAAATGTATATGCTTTGTAAACGTTTTGTGCACATTTAGGTCACTTATCTGACACTTTTATCTAAAGCTACTTACAGTAGTGGGATTACAGTTTATGAGTGAACCCTGGGATTTAAAGCATCACAACGAGCTCTTATATCTACAACGTATGCCTCCATTACTGCAATATGATTGTTACATTTTGATTTAAATATTATTGAAATGTATACAGAGACTATCCCCTGCTTTTAATAACCTATAATATTCATTTTCTCTGTCTAAAATGTCTGTAAATAAATCTTATATGTTCTAGCTCACATTAATGAAATAATTATGCTGGTGTTTGCTAGATGTAAGCATCCTTGAGGGCTTCTTGACTGCAGGAACCAAATGCTCTTCACAAGAATATTGCACTAGTCTGATAATGTATACTGATAATCCCGATATCTTTGCAGAAGGACGAAGGTCCAAGTCCTGGTGTTCCCTGTCTTGCTGTATGGCTCTGAGACATGGATGCTATCCATTGAGCTGAGACAAAGACTGGACTCCTTTGGTACTGTGTCTCTTCGGAGAATCCTTGTGTATTGCTGGTTTGACTTTGTGTCGAACGAGCGGTTGCTAGAGGAGTCCAGTAAGTGGCACATTACCTGCATTGTGAGGGAGCGTCAGTTACGACTCTCAGGATCCTCAATGCTGAGGACCCAAGCAGCTGGACCAGGCCAAGGGGACGGCCACGTAACACCTGGCTGCGGCAGATGGATGGCCATGCTCCCCAACCTGACCTGGTAATGTAAAATAAAACCACCTGTGCATTCAACTGCATGTTAATTATGATGTTATTAGTGTATGTACATGTTGACCGCTTAACAGAAATCTGTAAATCCAGTCAACTGAAATATTCTGAGTGTAAGACACCCCATATGTTACATATACCTGAGCATCAATGAGAAAGTTATATTATTATATTATTACAGAGGTTATGATATCTGTTCTAGCATGAATGCTAATCCATCCATTTATTTCACATAGCTGCTCATCCAGTGCAGTGTTCTTCTCAGGGTATCTGTAATACATCCAGAAAGCACACCAATGCCAATTTTTTAAAATACCGTTTAAATATTAATATATCGATGCAGCAATAAAATTGTAATATGTAGTTAAATTTAACACTATTCTGATATATATTCAGTGAAATTCCTGCCAAAATTAATGGTTCAAAATAAAAGCCCCACCCCCCGAAAAGCTTCGATAGATAGATGGATGGATGGATGATGTAGGCGCTGGATGGGAAATTGACAACTGCATCAGACTCATGCTGACAAATACACTTGCGTTACACCTGGCATTGCTTTGCACCTGATGCAAAATAGGGCCATTGGTGCTCTATGTCTTCCTCGAGGTCCCTGAAGGAAATTGGTCAGCTTTTCCTAGTCCCCTACCTGAGGCAGATAGAGAGAGAGACAGGCAAATGACACTTGAGAACAAATGCCCAAGAGGCATGGCAAGGGTCCAGGGACAGTCATAGGGGAGCATGGAGAGCCGTCACCCTGAAATTCAAAGCAACAACCCTGCTCTGCATGGTACCTTTGATGCCTACCTATTTCCTTGATCTTGAGCTCAAATTTAGATGTTTTTCTGAATCAGGGCTTGTCATAAACTAGCCAGCCTCATAAAAATTCTGGTTGTTGTCTGGGTCCCCTTCAGCCAACCTACCACACATATATCAGTATAGCTGACATACTTCTGTGATATATACCACTTTGTACATACATTATTTTGTCATATGTTCTTTATATATTCACCGTAAATACTGACAATTTTTTAAAAACAGAGGATATTTGGTGAAAATGAAAATTTAGATACATGGCACAGATCTTCTGTCCATAATGAGGCTAAACTTCAAGCTGCATCAGCAGTTTGGTAATCCTGTGTATTCATATTTATCATTGTAATATACTGTTGCCATTAAGATTGTTTGCCTACCTCTCTGGAACATTATTTCTGAAAATAATCACCTGCACCCGATTTAAGGCCTGCCCAGTCCTGCGATCAGTGCAAGGTATTACCAAGTGTTCTTTGATGTGTACTAAGCATTCTGCTGCGTCTCCCTTCCAGCTTCGGTCCTCCTCGCTTGCCCTGCCCGACCTGCCTGCCAGTCCAGCCCTGCCTCCACCCAGCCCGTCCCCTCCTTGAACTTCCTCTTCACGTTCTCCTCGTGTGTAAAGTCTGTCTCCAGATTGATCTCCCCGGTTTCGGACCTTTTTCATTACAGGCTCTCGACTTCGACTGTGCTTGCTCCCTTACTGTTTTTCTGTGGAGGGTGTCTAGTAAATAGCCAGGACCTCTCAGCCTGTGTGCGAGTGTTCTCTCTGTTACACCCCCACATTTGATATTAAAATTTACAGATATTTTAAAAACATAATGTCTAAAAATGGCATCTCTATACACATGATTTATATGAGAAGCACTAAAGACTAAATGGCCTAATTAAAGTGATAATCCATGATCACAAGCAGTACAAACAGAAAAAAAATCTCCATTACCATCCAGGCATCCAAAGCATCATAGATTATAGAATGAAATTAACGATAAGTGGAAATACGATAAAT
Source organism: Cryptomyrus ogoouensis (assembly GCA_025773925.1). Lineage (NCBI taxonomy): Eukaryota > Metazoa > Chordata > Actinopteri > Osteoglossiformes > Mormyridae > Cryptomyrus > Cryptomyrus ogoouensis. The sequence continues at coordinate 25,428,802 of JAOYFF010000007.1, read as the reverse complement.
GAAAATATGTAATCAAGTAATAAAGGCTAGGTAAACCACATTCAAATTATCTACCACATGATGTTGTGCACCAAAACCTAAACAAAAAAGCTTTTATTAAGCAGGCATTGAGGCAAGCTACACTTGGAATGAATTGCTCTCTGGAATAATGGCCAGTTTAAATGGGTCCAAGTTTATTCACAGGCTCCAGAGCTGGGAAACTGCTGCACAGGGCTCAGGAGGGATCTTAATTGTTCTTGCACATATTTTCAAATGAGGATGACAAATGGGCTATGAAAAGGCTTGTTGAGGGTCCCATTGAACAAACCCAGTAGTAAACAGACAGGATTGCACACGATGGCAGGAGATGGAAGAGGAGTGGTGTCTCTGGAGGTCCAGCTACCTAATCAGAGAAAACTTTGCTATCAAGCTGAATGTTAATCTGTGCCACCACCCACTATACCCACATGTTCAGTTTATTCTCCTAGGGCACACATAATTTACATGAGAAATAATCTCAGGACCCAAACCTGATTCACATTGCTCCTAAAAGCAGTCATTTATATAAAAATGGAGACAGATATTATTATATGTCTTGCTTTAAAGAAAATGAGTGAAATAATAATAGAAAATCTTGAAAACAGTCCCAGGAGAGACTCCTTTAAGAAAAATAGGTAACTGCACATTCATAATGCTTTTATATTGCATTCATAAAACGTTCAGTGCACCTTCATAATGTATTCATTAAGTATTCATAAAACATTCATAAACATCATGTATGTATACCTTAACATCCTAACATCCCTTAACAGCTGTAATATAAATTAATAACAAACATTATATAATACTTACAAACATTATAATTGTATAATCATGTAATGTTTGTTATTAATGTATATTAAAGCTTTTAAGGGATGTTAGGATGTTAAGGTATACTTGCATGCTGCTTATGAATGTTCTATGAATGCATTTTGAATGCATTATAAAGGTGCACTTAATGTAGGCCTAAAGCAATACCGAAAAATAATATCAGTGTAATGTCAAAGTTTAATATAGGACTAATCTCAACTTCATTGTGTATCTATAAAAAATAAAATGAGGTGATACATTCATCCAGTATTCACATTGCAGTAAGACCTGTGATGTATATAATGAAAAAGAATGTGATATACAACATGTGGTACACACATCTGGCATGGCAAAATGATCTGAGAGATGGACTGGAATGAAATATTAGTGCTGCAAACATAGTATACTGTTACAGCCCATCAGAATTGGTCAATTGAAAGAAGGGTCTTATACCTCTTCAAAATAAAAAAGGTTAAATATGAGGTGTCATGACTGCTTTCACTTGCTTATATGAAAACACGTGATTATGTAAATCTAATTCATTCACCCTATTCCAGTATTGTATCTACATAATATTTCATTAACAGATATTGAAAAACCCCTTCCACATATTACTATTAAATGTAACTGAAAATGAGAAAATATAAGGATGGGTGGAACAGATAAATATTGTTGAAAAGCCCCTTTCACATATTGCTATTGGATGTAATTGTAAACAAACAAAGGATGGGTGGAACTGAAAGTAGCAGGAAGAAAAAAAAAACAAGCTCGTAAATTATGACATAAAAACAGCATTGCATAAATGCTGTTTTTTTCATTGTTTCTATTTAATTGTTTTTTACTGCATGTTCATGTTTGCACCTAATGTACTATTTATTCTCAAAATCACAAGGATGAAGAAAATCAGTACAAACCCTTTCAGAGGGCATGCTGTTATTGCCCTAAGTGAGGTACTTTTTTAAAGTACCCAGCTTTGCAAAAGGGTATCATTTTATGTTGCTCTGGATAAAAGTTTTGGTTGAAGGATAAAACAATAAATCGCATCCACATGATTCAGGAAATGTATTGACTGACCATTCATGTTCCTTAATTATTCATCCAATGCAGGCACACAGCAAAGGAAGCATGAGCCGGGGGACAGCCTGGATGGGATGCCAGTTCATTGCTGGCCACACACAGTTATACATGCAAGCAATTTAGAGATGCCAGTTTATGTAACCACTTCTTTTTGGACTGCGAAAAGAAACTGGACTACATAGAGGAAATCCAAGCATAAATAGAAGAAATGCAGAAATTGCACATAAACCAATGTAATTCTTTAAACATAACATATGTGCCATGTTTTTATTGCTGGTCATGTTTGTCGAAGGTGAGGGATAGGTACAGCTGTCCATATCAAAAGATGTCGTTTCTAAATTAATTGAATTACTCAGAAGGTAAATCACATGAACAACACCATGTCAGTGTTATTTAGTAGGTGAGCAGCAAAGTTAATAATCAAGACAACATCTTGATTATGAAATAAATATAGCAATTATTTAAAATATATATGCATATTGATGCGTACATTGCAACCCTGTACTAGATAAGCACTGATGGAAAAGGGATGAATTTACATTGCGAAAATATCTATTGAAACAGAGAATCATTATCATGTAGAGCCAAATTACCTAAATCCAGTATTTTTACCAATTATTTTGTGACCTTTACATTCCTTATTAATACAAAAATATTACTTTTCTGTATTTTTTTAAAATAAAGTTTGATATAAATTCAATTTGCAAATAAGATGGTGAACTATATTAATCCCACAAAGAGAAAGAAGGGGTTTGATCTACAACTAAACAAGTCTGACTGCACTTAATTTGTCCAAGTTTTTCTCCTTAGGCTGATGTTCTTGCCAACATACACCCTCTGACATTGGTGTTCAAATCTTATAGAGTTTTCACACATACTTGGACAATTTCTAAAAGGCTTGCATAACACAGAAGCCTAGCTTGGTGCCAAGTAGTTCAGCACAACTTGGAATGACCTGGGAAATAAGAATGATGTTTAAATGCACTGCAATATATCCTTGATATTGTTAATATCCCTTCCAGTCCCAGAATAGTGAGCAAAGAGGTCACCCCCTTTCCCACAAGGATTTCTCTTTGATATCCCCAGCCTAACCTGAATTTGATAAAATGATTACTGACTATTGACAATTTCCTAGCTTTGCATAAAGTACTTAAGGTACAGATACATTTAGAGTAAATGGGGGAACATAAAATCCTATTTATGTCTCATCTGGTAAAATGGAGGAAGCAAGGACCGAGAAAAAGAATGAGAGGGTTGTATGAGAGCAAAAAAAGGAGTTGGATAACACTTCACAGTGCCAGAGTGTTCCCAGGAGGATTACTCAAGTGGTGGATGCCAGAGAGTCCACAGAGAGTTAGGGGACTCAGTGAACAGACACAGAGACATACAGAACATACAGTGTCCCTTTCATGCTGCTTTCTTTTCCCTTCTTCCTTTCTTCATGTCATCCTTACTTTTCAAAGTGATTACCACTCATCTTTTGTTATGTTTTGTTTTGTTTCCCTATAGTTATAAAACTATTGAGTTTTTTTTCTCTCTCTGCCAGAAAATTTCTCTCACAGGGTCACTCTTACTCTCTCACCCAAAAGACTGAATGTGCATGCTGGAGAATTATCCTACTGGAACTGGGTTAAAAGTGAATTACTTCATTAACCCACTCATAAGTGGAATGCATCACGTTTATTTGTGCCTCCTGTGGTAGTTCCCACAAATCAGTTTATAAAATATAAACCAGCACTCCCGGCGTCTCTGTTAAACAAATAATCATGTTAAATAACTAGCCATCTGCATTTGATCTCCTGCATAGTTGTGTTTATAGTTAGGCTCAACTTCAAACTGGTCTATTATTGGTAATAAGCTATTTGATTGCTGAGGCACCATAATGGCTTAATTTTGGCTCTATGTTAGACTCATGTTTCTAAAGCAGTCATGTTGTTTGAGCAGTTATTGCAAATGTGCAGAATCTGGCTTGATCTGTAGTTAAGCATTATAACTACTTTGTATATAGATATTTAGATATCGCATTGCTGCAATTGATCTTTTCTATCCTGGTACAGACCCCCTAGATCCTTGGGTATTCCACAACCTTATTGCTTCATAATTACTTTTTCTGTTTGAGCAGATGCAATACAAATATACCTGCACTTTCGATGCTTTAAATAACCACAGCGTTGACTTTTAAATAGGGTAGCAAAGATACTTCCCATTTTCAGACAGAAAGCACAACCAAAGTGATAGGTTGGCAGTAATTACTTAATGTCTTCATGGTAATTAATCATGTAAATCATGTGCACTCAGACATAGACAAATGCAGCTGTAATTAATTATATAGTCCTAGTCTGTCCAGGTACTAATTAATCAAATCTGGGCTACAGCTATCAGAAGCCAAATTCAGACAGTGTACGGTGCAAGGATGCCAATCCATTGAGGGACAATAAAGTAACAGCAACTTCGAGACACCAAGTACTTAATGAGTCTTTACAATGAATGACTAACAAGAGAACTGATAGAAGCTAAGTTTTGCAAGTTCCTCACAGGTAGAACAGAGGCTGGATTTAAAAGTCACAATATAATGTAGCAGAAAGTTATGCAGGCAAAGATTGCTATATATTTTAAACATGCCACAGTAAATTTAAAACAACATCATCATCATCACTGTGGATATTTTTTACCAGTTATCATTCAACAAGAAATCATATTAGCATTTGGCTATCCAACATATTTATTTAAATTATTATTAGGCATTTTATACACAAGTGATAATGTATAGTACCTATGGCATTTTTTATAACTTTTAAAAGCAAAAACGAACACTGAAAGATTGAACACCATTTTATACTTAACTGTCAGGGTCAGGCCCTGTTGTCCCACTCTGTGTCCCTTCCCCGTTTGGCCAGCAGATGTTGCTGGTCATCCCGTCCCTCGTGTTATCAGTCTTTGTGTTTTCCCCTGCTCCCTGTCTGTGAACCCTTCTGTCCTGTGTTTGAATCCCACCTCCTTTGTTTTCATTCTATGACTTTTTCTTGTTCCTGCGTCTTCTGATTTGTATTTGGTTTTGGTTAAATTCTTCATGCCTGTGCTTGTGTTTCTAACTGTCTGTTATTCCCCAGTGTTAGTTTCTGTTTCCCTGTTCCTTGGTCAAGTTTTTAGTTTTCCTGTTCAGTTCCCTGAGTTAGTTTGTTTCACCTGTTGCCCGTTCTTGTGCCTGCCCTTGTGTGTTTTCCTGATTGTTCGTTGTCCTGCACCTTCCCCTGTTGGTTAGTTGTCTGTTTCACTGCTGCTTGCCAATACGTTGTTCAGTGTTTGTATTTAAGTTCCTGCCTGAGTTTTAGTTCCTAGTGGTTCATTGTTTGTGATGTTTGCGATGGTTGGATGTTAGTGTAGTTTTGAATATTCTGTTTGTAGCCTGCCTGTCTTGACCCTTTTGTTTTTCACCCCTCGTGGTCCTTTTGGTTTTGTGTTCTCTGTTTTCTGTTTTGTTAAATAAACCCCTGCCTAGTGAGCCACAAGTGGGTTGTCCACATTTCTGCCTGCACAATGCCTCGTCCCTGCTCCAAACCCGCCCAGATCCATAACACTTAACATGTAAGCAACACACCTAAGTATAATGTCATGCCCTGCTCGTCCAGTCCTCCTGTGTGCCACACCCCCTCATCTACCCTGTGTGGAATCCCCATGTTACCGGCTGTTTCTTGTTGTTGTTAATTAGTCTGGTATATTTAATCCCGAGGTTATTGATGTCTGTCCTTTGTACTGCATCGTGTTCCTTACTGTTCTTCAGACAAATCCCTCGTTTACCCGATTTCCTCGGGCTCCTGTGCTGCTTCCCCTCTCTGTGCCCGCTGAAGCACGACATATAAGATTCCCAAGTAGACATGATGGTGTTGTTCCAAATAGAATTAATGCCAAATTCCAGACCGCTAAAATGAAAGCACTTAGATAAATTAGCTAACACTCACCTTTATTTGCATCAGTATTGTTTTTTTTTTTGGTTCAGTTTAACCGTGTCTTATCCATTCAAGTCTTTTTTCGAGTACAATGAAGATCTGCAGATCCTTGCTTAATGCATCCCAAATACTGGCAAGCATGAACACTGAAAAAAAAAAAGGATTGTTGTTTCTGTAATCTGTGCAACTCCTTGCTCAACAATCACACTAGAAAGAATACTTAGGAATTTCCCTCAATTACTAGCCTATTTTTTGGGCTTTGTAAATGATGCTCCCAAAATTACGTCAGTGTTGGATTCAAGGCTTTTTCTTTTCTTTATAAAATCCACTTTTAAAAAAAAAAATTCATGTACACATATGTGAACCTCTGCAGAGAAAGGTCAGAATAGAACCTTCCCTGCGGATCAAAGTCACAGGCAAGGCAAACGTGGATATGACGGCTTTTCCCTCCCTATTTTCACCACCTGGGTCTTACCCGGGGAAAGGGAGCGTACCTATACACAAAAAACAATACTTCTTGTTACTAAGCACAAAGTCTCACTCAACAATGTACACTTTCACTATGCACACTCAGTCTCAGATTTAACATTTTATGTATTTCAAATATTACACAGAAAAATAAATTAATTAAATTCATTAGGATAAAAACATCAGAAAATAGAAGAAACTGGTGATTCTAATTAGAAAATTGAAGAATAGGTTACAACATGGGGGCAATTCTAAAAGGAGACCAAGTCCATTAACCCACTGGGAACTTGGGGTAGGGAACACACTTTTCACTGACTGGGGCATGGTCACACATTTCATTCAATATCATAAATTTAATTCACGGCAAATAAATTATTTCTTATATATTTGTTTTGGCATTAAACTCATCTTAATCTTGGTGTACTTGGTAAATACAGTGGTATCTCAGAACTTAATCCGTTCAGGATCGAATCCTAAAAAGTTCGAGTTCTGATCGAATATGTAAATGTATTTTTACTGTCTAAATATATATATTCAGCTAGTGTAAACATACATGATGCTATCACAGCGAATGCGAGGCTGAGACTGAAGCGTTACCTTCTGTTTGCGCTGAGAGACGTGCCGCGTGACTCATTTCCCCGCCCGTACAAGTTATCTTAGGTCGCCGTCACGGTTTGAATTTTGAGATTCAAATTGAGCTCTAGGTATTTTTTTTTTTTTTTAACTGGTTTGTTCGACTTCTAAGAAATTCGAGTTGTAATGAGTTTGAGAACTGAGGCACCACTGTATATATTTTTATTTTGTTTCTGCATATAGCCATCTCATTTCTCCACATGTGCTTGCTTTCTTTTTCCTTCTTTCTTTCTTTCTTTCTTTCTTTCTTTCTTTCTTTCTAATCATCTAAAAAATCAGTCACAATGAAAAACATAATTCACAACACCATTACATTAAAAATACCTCTTGGCTGCAATAAAACTTCTCATTATTAATCAGAAACGATCTTAATCGATTTACATCAATATCAATGGCTTACGGAACATGAATTGAACAGGTTGCCATTTGTGCTCTAATACTGACATCTAGTGGGCACTTAGCTGAACACACCACCTCAAATGAATATGACAAGCTACATTTTTCTCTCAAAAAGTAACCAGTAGCCTGCAAAAATTCTGATGTCATACATATTTCCAAGTATGTGCAATATACATGTTTATATGTGTTGCATATACAGTCATGTGAAAAAATTAGGACACCCCATTAAATATTTAGTTCTTTACTAAGAAATATCAACATATCAATATTAAATCTTCTTTCAAATCATATCTGTAGATAATAATAATGTAATTGTATCACCTATGCAAAAACATGAAACAAATTCACTTATTTAACAGAAGAAATTAACTATGATGCCTATTTCCACAGAGGAAAAAGTTAGGACACCCTCACATCTATCACTGTTCAAAATGCCTATTTGTTGGGTTCCCCCTGTGGGTGGTTCCCCCGTGTTTGCTCCCTGTTTATTTGGTTCTCCCTTGTTCCCTTCCCTGTCCTCCTTTGGTCGGTGTCTCCCCTGTCGGTTTGGTGCCCCCTGGTGGTTCTGTCCCTTTTGACAGTTTGTCTCCTGGTGTTGTTCCTTCGTCGTCCCCATCCTTGGTGTCCCTGTTTGTGTTTGCATTTGTCCAGTTGCTGTCCTGATTCTTGTCTTGCTTGTCCCTTGTGCCGTTGCTGTTCCCTTTGGTTTGTTTATGTCTTGTGCTTTTGTTTTGCTGTCCACTCGTGCCCTGAGTGGTGTCCCCAGTTTCATCCCTTCGGTCCCTGTGTTCATCTGATTCCCTGGACTCCCATGCCTGCTTCCCCACTCTGTCACTCCGCACGCCCTGACAGAATGACTGGACTCCAAAAGAGGATGCCTCTCCTGACTGAGGACGAATGCCTCGATATGGTGTATGAGGTGATCTACTGACTCGGACAGCCCGAGGTTGAGGAGGACCCCGCGGCTTGAGCCATTGCTTACCAGTCGAGGGAGATCCTAGAAAGGATTTCCCCTCCCGAAGATCTGAACTTCATGGAGGAGGTGTGGAAGAATGGGGTGCTGGGGTAATGATCCAGCAAGTAGCCTTGGACTGTGGGTTTCCTCCTTCCCTGCCGATCGAGCTGCCGGACTATAAACAAACCCCTATAATGCCTGCAAGCTGGAAGAAATCTCAAATGTTACGACCGGGAAAATGAGAATTGGGACTTTGACTTTCCCTGCCAGGCCCAGGACGATGGGCTCTCCCTCTGAGCCTGGTTCCTCCTTCTATGGAGTTCCTTGCCAATGTCGCTTCTAGCTTGCTCGCTGGGGGCTTTGGGTGGGGATGCTGTGAAGCACTTTGAGACAATGTAATGTTGAGGGAACGCGCTATAAAAAACTGAATTTAATTGAAATTGAATTTAGCGTGATGCAGTATCAGATATCACTTTGTTCTACCTCAAAACTGTTCTTCCCAAATCCAACTGGACAGTATGCTGCCAACTTACTCATTTTGAAGAGGAGCAGCTCTCGTTCTCGGTCCAAAGAGAATGTCCCTTGAGATCACACTGGTGCAAGGGCCAATGGAGCAGAGGCCATAGGATGGCGTGTGGGTATAGGGGCCAATGAGCTGAAGGCTACAGGAGGAAAGTGGGCCGCAGGCAGAGGCTGGTAATGTGACGGTTGTAGGCTGGGCACCAGGCAGAGTGCGGAGCAGAATTGGAGCTTGCGAGAACCAACAAAGCAGAGCACTTGTGGGAAGGTGGAGGTCCTACCAAAGTCAAGAACTCGCAGGATGGCAGAGGCTTCACCAGGGCTGGCAGAGCTGGGCAGGCACACCTCTGGAGACAGACGTACTGTGGATTCAACACCTCAGGGAGTAGGCAGCATTCAGACTCCTTGGGTGACAAGCCAAACAGCAGAAATCTTTGGAGAAAGGAAACTGGAACATCTCAGGGTGCAGGCAGAGTTCAGGTGCCTTGGAAAATGGGTCGGGACCTGTAGAAGACTGGTAAGACTCAGGCAAGATCCACAACAGGCACTGGGCAAGCACTTCTGGGACAGACTAGGGGAAGTCAGTCTCTGGGTGCTTGGTGCTGAACGGCAGAGCTAAGGATTGGGCAGCCAGGTATCCAGCTGGGGTGTCATCCAGCACAATGGCAGTATTATGTGGATCAGTAGGGGGAGGAGAGACATCGGAAGTGGGCAACCCTGGTACCTCGTCCCTCTTTTTCCAACAAAGCACCTTAGCCAGGGTCTCTGCTATTGACTCCAGTTCGTGGAGCTGGGGGTTCAAGGCCTCAGTCACAAGCTCCCCTGAAAGACAAGCCAGGAACACTGGACTGCAAACCCACCCATGATTCTAACATCATCATTAAGTTTTCAGACGATACAACTGTGATAGGTTTGATCTTGAACAGTATTTGTGCTTCTATAACTTTTATCTCTGATAATGAGTATAATTTACCTTCCCTGGTCTCCTTTGTCCTTTCCACTTCCCCAGTGTACCCTCCCCCATCTCCCCTCCCCCTGTCCTCTGCACAAGCATGAAAGCACTGATTGGCTGGAACAGTGTTATGTGGCTTGGTCTGAGTCACTTTGTTTTTCTCTCATTTACGGAGCTGCATAGAAACACCAGGTTTTTTTTAGCGCACAAACGGAACAGACTGTGAGGGGAAATTTGCTGAATTTGACAAAGTGTATGGGATTAGAATCACATGCCCTACCTTTAAGGATAATTGGGATGAGGATGAATCTATTTCATTTCCAATTCCAAGTTCATAAGCGAAAAATCAGTTTTACATTGGCGATTGACACAATTTGGGCAAGTAAATAAATATCTTGACCTTCACCTGACGAACAAGGCCTTTCTGGTCAGGAATGATCTCTATGATTCTTCCAGGTGGCCAGGAATTTCTGGGTGACGTATCGTCCACAATCAGCACGTTTCTTTGGGGTGTACACCATCGCTGACGTTCTTGGAGCTGTGTGAGGTACTCTCTGCACCAGCGCTTCCAGAATATGTCAGCGAGGTACTGGACTTGTCTCCATCTTTGGTTTGCATACTGATCATCTTTACTGAACACTCCTGGAGGCAGCTCAGGCTTGACTTTCAGTAACAAAAGATGATAAGGTGTTAAGGCTTCCTTTGTGATGAGTCTACTGTTTATGATGGCCTCAGCATCACACAATTTTTTCGCTTTAACATGCTCATAATTGGCCTGTTAAGGCAGACAGCACACATGGGAAAATAACAGGCAACAGGTGATCACAATCAGGAATTAACACGAGGTAACGAGGGGGGCATGGCACACAGGAGGATCAGACAAGCAGGTCATGACAGTCATCTTTGTGTACCCAAGACTTTGGTGATCAGATATCTGGGATCAAAACAAACTGGCACCATTGCTTACATGTACTTTTATAATGTTTCTGCAAGTGTTCCAAACTGCATTTTGCAATGTCAAATTACAAACTTAACATAAATCTGACATATTTACAATATATATTAAAATTAAGATAAGTGTAATGCCAAAACAAATATATAAGAAATAATTTATTAGCCATGAATTAAGTTTATGATATTGAAAGAAATGTGTGATCATGCCCCAGTCAGTGAAAGTGTGTTCCCAACCCCTAGACCCCAGAGGGTTAACCTACCATAGTTGGTTATGTTAACGCATCCAGAAATTGCACATTAACACGTTTGTGTATTACATTGTCAATGTTCTCTCCAATCTCGGGCTTTGCCAACTTTGAAGTCACATGTACGGCAAACTCAGTTCTGCCCTCTTCTATTTTTATTAGAAACTAAGAGATATATATATAATGGCACTTCTTTCAAAAACATTTATGACTTAAAGGTCACAGAGGTGATGGGTCACGAGTTATATAACGGACATATGATGTCACAGCTACTGACGTAATTTTTTCCACCTTTGCGAGGGCATAAGAAAAGGCGGGAATTTTTTGTTTTTCTAAATATGGTTCATAAGGCGTTTTAGTGAGGAGACTAATATGAAGAAGAAAATGTCTTTGTTTATCGGTGATTATGAATACGAGTGGGATTTGTCTGAAGGTATTGGAGCCCGTGCTATGAGCGTGAAGTTGTTAACGGAGGTACCAGAATATGATTGTCCTACAGTGATTATTGATATGATCTGGGACGAGCCGTCTAGGTTTGTGTAGTTGTCAGAGAGTGGATTTTATGCTTTCCAGAAAACCTGGAAACGTTGTGGATAAGGAATTCTACTACCGTCTTCGGCTGGCTGTGTCGGCTAAGGACTTGGACATTCTGAGACCGCTGTTGGACATTATCCCGGGGTTGTATAGTTTTGAAAAAGACTGTCGGAACATGAGAAGAGTTGGTACGTAGAATGGGAGGAGGAGGAGGTGTGTGTCTCACGGTTTCCTCCAATAGACACTTTGCATCCCCGCAGTCTCTCTGACTCTATTACAGGGAGGGAGGGTGGACCGTGTGTATCTCTGTGAAACTGGCAGGGAGGGGAGTGAGTGGGGTAAAGCGGACCGCCCCCCCTTTTCTTCAATGTGTGCAACAATAATAGCGTTCTTGAAGTTGAGGTGAGGAGTTTTCCATACAGTTGGTATTTGTCCCAGTCAACTGTAACGTACCTCTCCGATTTATCCGTGTATAAAACTTCCAGAACATATAATAAGGATAATTAATTTTTGTATAGCGCGTTTTCACAACATTACATTATCTCAAAGCGCTTTACAGCGTCCCTGCCCAAAGCCCCCAGTGAGTAAGCCAGAGGCAACAGTGGCAAGGAAAAACTCCCTAGGAGGAAGAAACCCTGTGAGGGACCAGACTCAAATGGGGAGCCCATTCTCCTGGGGCCAGCAAGGAAAGTCAAATCGGAGAGATATCTAAGTGGCAAATCACACAGTCTAAGATCTAGCTCTGATTTAAAAGAACCCAGGGTTTTAGCCTGCACTACTTGAACAGGAAGACTATTCCATACTCTGACTACGTGCTGTGTAAAGAAGTGCTTCCTCAAATTAATTTTAAAATGTTCTCCCGCTAATTTCCACTTATGGCCACAAGTTCTAGTATTTAAACT
>JAOYFF010000007.1:25363453-25404665 GCA_025773925.1 Cryptomyrus ogoouensis | reverse complement strand
TTATTGCTTCCCCACACTGGCAAGAGTGGGACATGGAAGCATCAACATACACACCGAGGTCTTTCTCATAATCAGCTACCTTTCAGTGGAACCCATAAAGTATCTGTACTTTATATTTCTGCTCCCTGCATGGATTACCTTACGTTAAATTTCATCTGCCAGGTATCAGCCAAGTCGCTAATTCAATCAAGATCCTGTTGTATCAGTATCTGCTACACCACCCACCTTGGTGTCGTCTGCAAATTTATCGAGTTTACTATATGTATTGGTGTCAGTATCATTAATGTAAATTAGGAACAATAGTGGTCCTAAAATTAAACCCTGCGGTACACCACTATGAACGCAGGCCCACTGTGACATTGTGCCTCTAATAACTGCTTGCTGCTTCCTGTCTGTTAACCAGTTTTCGATCAAAGCTACTACAGTTCCTAAAATCTCTTCAGCTTTGAGTTTAAGCAAGAGCCGTTTGTGGGGGATAACATCAAAGGCCTTCTGGAAATCTAAGTAGATCACACTGTAGGCCTTTTTGTGATCAATTTCTCTTCCTCAAAGAACTCCTCAAAGAACTCAAGTAAATTAGTTAAACAGGATCTACCTCTCTTAAATCCATGTTGGCTATCCCTCAGAATGTTATTTGAATCCAGGTAATCTATCATTTTCACTTGGATTACAGCTTCCATTATTTTTCCAGTAATGCTAGTTAAGGTGATTGGCCTATAGTTTGCTGGATTACTTCTATCCCTTCTATTTTTTGAATATGGGTGTTATATTAGCATGCTTCCAATCAGAAGGTACCACACCAGCAGATAACGATTTCTGGAATAGTAAAGTTAAAGGTTGGCTAATAATATCCCTCTAGCCTAGCTAGGGCCCTGCGATTTATTTATTTTGAGTTTAGCTAGGCTTTGTACCACATCAGCCTCAGTAATACATTTACTGGTAAAAGACGACACTATATTCGTACTAAATGGTGGTAAGTTACTCGTGTCCTCTACTGTGAACACCCATGTAAAATAATCATTAAACTCATTTACTATATCAATTACATTTTCAATTATAAGGCCCTTACTATCCTGCAAATTAGTGATTTCAGCTTTTAGAGCTCTTTTGGAGTTAAAATAATTTTATTGTCATCCTTAGCCTCCAATGCAATCTTTCTTTCTACATTCCTCTTGGAGAGTCTAATGTTATTTTTTAACTCAACCTGTAGACTTAGATACTCCTGCTTAATTTTGAAATAATTAATTACTCAGAGCCATTTTCCTCCTGAATAAAGTCATTTTTTTATTTAATTATTCTTAATTTCCTTAGTAAACCACCTTGGTTGCAGTTTCATAGATTTAGTTTTGCTGGAAACTGGTATGAAGTCCTCTTGCACTTGCAACAACGTGCTTTTAAAAAATTCCCATGCGTCTTCAACGGTTTTGCTATTTAACTCCATCCACTTTACAGTTTTTAATTTCAGTCTTATACCGTTAAAGTTAGCCTTCCTAACATTGTATACTTTTGTTTTGGACTTTGCTCATCGGACACTAAAATTAACCTCAAATTTAACCATGTTATGATCACTACCGTCCAGTGGTTCTAAAATCTCTAATTTTCCAATCCTATCCTGGTTATTAGAGAAAACAAAATCAAGAAGGGCTTCTCCCCTGGTAGGGGTATTAACAAACTGAATTTTAAAAAATCCTGTACTAATTCCACTATCTCAAGTTCATTTACAGAAGAGCCGGAGACTATGTCCCACTGTATCCCAGGTAAATTATTTTGTAGGGTGACTTTCACTATAACTAATGGAATCACTGCTATCTGTTGGTTCGCTGGAATCTTTTTCCTTTTGTGTGACTTTAACAAGGAACCTATCCAATGAGAGCCACTTTTGCCTCCTTTTCGATTTAGTGGAAACAGATTCATCACTCACACTGTTATGCCCTCATTCGGGTGGTGCTTTTCTACTAAATTTTGACTATATGAGTGAGGCACACTGACTGAGACTGAGCTTCGGAAATTATTACTCACAATCCCACAGCAAAAGAGAGAGAGAAGAACCATCGGCTCAGTTGTGATCACGTGATGCTAGGCAGACAAAGCATATACGTAATACTCGTATTGCAAGACCTCACTCGGTTATCAAGTTAAAATTTATTTTAAAATTTTGCTTGTCTTGCAAAACACTCGCAAACTAAGTTACTCGCAATCCGAGGTTTGACTGTATTCTGATCGTTCTTTATCTCAATATTCAGATTCTGGATGCTCTGCTTGTTCACCAGTACGTAGTGCAGCTTGTGGAATGGTAAAGTGACTACATCACCAAACCTACCCTATGTTAATGGTTCTGAGGAGCGGCACTACAAATTCCCCCATGTGCTGTGGTTCCACGATGTTAGAGTAGACATACATATTATAGAATCCCGTATGAATGTCGGCGGGCCAGGGTGAGGTCGGTATGTTACCTACATTATACCACTGACCTGACTCAAAGCCCAGCATGTAGGCCAGAGTACATTTAAATATGATCCAGTATTTTTGTTGACCAGTTATATTACATTGATTTCGGACACAATCTGTGACATAGATTCATAATATCCAACTTTAATTTTCTGAGGGAAAAGGAAAGGAATCTGTGCACCTCCCACAGGGTCACTGTCCATTGAGCAGACTCATCTTGGGACACCTGCGAAAATAAATGAAGATAACAGCCAAGAAAACTAGCTGAATCCATCAAGACACTGGTAACTCTATACATCTCAAGACCTTCAAAGAGAGGGAAATTTGCACACTCAGCAGTTTGAAGAAGACATCTACAAGTAACAAGACAGTGAACAAGGAGTTAAAAATGTTACCAGCCCTGGGAACCAGAGGCGGCAGACTAATATGGAATCTTGTTTGTTTTCATAGAACATTACTAACCGTAATGCCACATAAAATTGAAATTGAAGATTAATATTCAACTTAATAACAATGAAACATTCAATTTCTTTATTATACATTATGTACATATTATTGCTGAAATATACTGTATTATAATAATAATATCAAATTTGAATGCACTTAATGCGAAGACAAAAATGTTGCTGAGTATTGCCTTTTGACAGTATTATTAACATTAAGAAATAAAGTATTGTACAAAAGTCAGTAACAACCACAGGCTTTGAGTTAAAACGATCAAAATAATGCTTTTGTTGGCTTTTTAAAAGTGCATATGAATTAGTATCTTAGATTTTTTTTTCAGTCTGCTTCTCTCCAAAACTGTTCTCCCTTAAAATATGAATATGACATCCATTATATGGACAAGAGTATTGAGGCACTTGGCCATTACACCCACAGGAACTTTTATGATATGCCATTCTAAATCCATAGGCAACAATATGGAATTGGTCAGGACTCAGCCAGTCAAGTTCTTCCAGAACAAACTCACCCAACCATGTCTTTATGGATCATACTTATACTGGGGCACAATTATGCTAGAACAGAAAAAGGGCCTTCCCCAAACTGCTTCCAAAAGGTTGGAAGCATAGGATTGTCCAAAATGTCTTTATGCATACTTGACTGGCCTGCACATCGAACACCTTTGGGTTGAACTAGAATGGTGATTGTGAGCCAGGACTTGATGGACATCAGTGCCTAACCACACAAATGCTTTTCTGAATGGATGGGCAAAAATTCCCACAGACATACTCCAAAATCTTGTGGGAGGCCTTCTCAGCTGTTATAGCTGCAAAAGGGGGACCAACTCCATATTTACTCCTATGGATTTAAAATGGGACCTCATAAAGGTTCCTGTAGGTGTAATGGCCAGGTGTCCACGGACTTTTGTCCATATAGTGCATATCTTCTTTTCACTTGCATGCAGTTTGCTGTTTGAACATTCTTGCTTGAAATTGCTTTTAAGGTCTGTGCTGCCTTTCCCATTTGTCAATATCCTGGCTTCCCCTGTGTTCTTTAAGGTAATTGCTTGGATCAATCCAATTAGCTAGAGACTCGGGGTTAGTAGAGGCTATGTTGCTTCGCTCTTTCATGATGATCAAGGCTTTGTTTCCCATTGCAGGGAGCTACATAGAGTGTGAGTTCAACTCAGGCTTGGAAAGGTCCGCTCATTGTGGGTAGGTCTCGTGCAGAGAACCCCCCCCCCCCCCCCCGCCTCCCTACTGCTAGGCTGGAGGTCCCCTGTCAGGACATTACAATGGCCTGCCTTGGGGAAGAGAGCTGGGAGCACGCAGCTGTCCAGAATAGAAGCAGAGAACCATAGTCCATTCGTCATCCCTACTCCCCCCATCTCACACTCACAATGCGAGTGGGATGAGAGGCATGCTCACTAAATCCAGGCTACGGCGGCGATGCTTGGAAATCAAGATGCTTTATGTCCCTTGTTTCTCTCCTTTTTTTGCTTTCTCTCCTCTATTGTAAGTGAGAGTAGTGTTCAGGCAGCGGTTCGGCCCTCCCAGGCCCCTCAATGAACTGGTCACCAGCAGTGTCTCTGTTCACCTGTCAGTGGGCGTACGCTGTCCTACAATTCATGTCACTGGCTCCCCTAAAATAGACTACACATACTGTACTGCTAACTTTGCTGTGTTGAAGACAGTTCCTGATTATCAACCCCTAACCACATTAGTAGAAATGGAAGATGCACAGGAACCAGCCCCTTAAACATTATTAATGATGATACATGTGAAATAGCAAAACTTAGTTCAACACAACTTGCTGTCACATACATTCAACCTCTTTATGTGCAATGTTTAGCTATCTCAGAGGTTCTAACAATCAGATTCTTTGTCAGTGTCAGTGTGTTGATAAAGTACAAATCGAAAAACACATTTAACACATGAACAAGCGGTAGGAAGGAAGACAATCTGAGACAAATATGGCTTCTGGCATTGTTGCAGAACAAGATGTACTCGGTCAAATATCTACCAAAAGATAACCCCATGTTTGCCATTGATTCGCTGTATTCAGTGATACTGTTGATACACACTATTGTTTGTGCATGAAGGATAGCATGAAATCAGCTGTGTAAACTTGCCGGTTCAACCAAGGAGACCTCAGTAGATAGTTTCGATAGTTTTGTTTATTTGACAAAATAATTTAAATGAGTATGTGAACAGTGATTTGGTGAAGCCTGTCTCTTGGTCATTGGTTCCATCGACTCTGAAGCTGACAGATCTGGCTGGGCAACCAGTCAGGAGGCGAAGGAGTCAACCTCGGACCAGGACGGGGAGCCAAAGGTGGTGGAGGGGAGGAGGCCGGTGAACCAAATAGCTGTAACGGCAAAGAAGTGGGTTAGACTTACTCTTTATATTAAACCTGGATCGATGTGATTGGACACGCTTGCATCCATTAGGTCTCCTTGTTTGAACTTTCATATTCACTTTAATTTGTGCGTCGCTTGTATTTGTGCATGATTAGCATTCATTTGCCACCTCATGAATGGAAGCTTTCATGTCGCAATAAGGCTCATTCCGTACGAATGCAGCCCCCGTTGAGAGGGAGCCAGGCCTCTCGAAGTGAGGAACAGCCTTCTGTGCTCAGAGGTACCTTCACCCGGGGTCCACAAGGGCTTGTTCCACTCATCGAAAAAGGACCTGACCTTCATATTATGGGTTGCTTTCTTTCATCCCGCAAGCTCCCAAAGGGGTCGCCTCCTCTCCCCTCATACAAGTGCCCAGTGCAGGTGAGATGAGAAAAGAAAAGTATCCCTATACATATTAGGAGGCAACAATGACTGATCTTTTTTTGTGCAGTGGCCTGAGGGGGAGAGTTTGATTGGCTGGTGGGAAAATCTCATTTGGTCTCTTTCACAAGTGAGTTGATTGAGCGCTCTTCAGAATTCGCCATGGCTGTCTTATCTGGCTGCAGCTGCCTTCTGGAGGACAAGTGGACAGGCTCCACACTTAAAATGCAGCCTTTATAGGCCAAAGTGGGGGCTGCTGGAATGATGGGCGCCATCATGAAAAGCCCATATTCTTCACCAGGACTGAGTATGACGCTTCTCATTAGGTAACATTACCGAGACCTCGGACACTCCGGTCATCATATCATTTTCCTGCCCGTCCCTGACTCTCTGGTCCCCTCTCACAGTGCCATTTCTCAGTCTCTCCCAGCGTCTTCCTCACAAATGTTTGCTCTTTGGCTCAAACTCGGATCAGTCATATCTCTTTTGAGAGGGGGCAAATTAATCGAGTCCACCCTCCCTGAAGCAGAAAGGAGGTGACTGCTGGGGCTCCTTTCAGCGAGGAGAGACAATGGTGTCATGGGGGGGTTAGCGTTTGCCTTCAAAAAACAAGTCAGTCTAAAAGCAGGGGGAAACGTGGGCCCCATTTCACAGATTACAGTTTTCCCTGGCGAAACGTGCCATATTGAGCATCTCAAAAGAAACAAAAAAGTTCAAATAATTCGATATGCTTGCTCCCTCTACAACAGAGAAATCTATCTAAAAAGAAACAATCACTCAAGTTCACCGTATGGGAGTAGAGATGAAGATTGTCTTGTTTTGAACTCTTTGGTTGTAAGAAAAGATTTTCATCGAGAGAAATGACAGAAATGACCAACGTGAAAAATAAAGTACAACAGCTGACGTATAAATGGTGAGCAAAAACAAGTTCTCTCTCCCTTTTCATGTTGAACCATTGTACCATTCAAAGGAGTGAGTGATTGGTGTGAGTGAATTTCGTCATACATGTGAGGTAGGCAGCGAGCTAGGAACTAACTGTAGGTGGGTTTTTTTGGGGAGTTTTTTCAGGATAGTACTGAATGAGGTCGGAGTTGGTACATGCGCCTTAAAGAGGTGCTCAGTGATCTGGAATGCCCCGCTGACAGCAGGTTGCTAGGCAGAATGCAGGAACACAGTTGGAGATGGGAGAGACAAAGCAGAGGGACCCACGACCCCTGATGGTAATAAATGAGCTGCTCTGTCACTGGGAGCCTGGGCCATCTGGGACCCTTATGGGTCCCAAAATTTCTCTGAGGTTTTTTTATTCAAACCTTAATCGGACCCCTAAAAATAAGCGGGGAGGCGTTATGAGACACATAATACACATGGTTATAATGTGTTATTCCTTTTATTAAATATGTATAGCCATGTTTATAATGCATTATGAATGCATTATAGTGTGTTATGAATGTGTTCATAGATTTATATGGACATGGCATTCATAGAAAATGTTACCGAAATTTCTTCCATTCACTTATAGTGTCATGGGTTTGTATTATTTTACTTGAATATTAATTACAGGCTTCTTTCATTCTTGGGAGGAATGACAGAAGTGGAGGCTGCTAGGCATGAAATTATCATGAAGGTAATTCAACATTGTTTGATAAGATGAAAACTTTTTTTCAGCCACTAGACAAAAAAATGTAAAATAAGCACCTGCAAATGGATGGAAATGTTGATCACCGCTTCTCAAAATCATGAACCTTTATTCTGCTGAATAAAGTATTCTGTAAAATTCTATGTAGGTTAGAAAAAAGAAGAACGCATGCAGAGTAAGTGCTTTCTCAGTCAAGTAATCAATTACTATGCCACCAGCTCCTTTAAGGAGATAAAAACAGCAATATCTCAATTTTCTATAAGCTAAGGTAAAGGTGTGGAAGCAGACTGGCTAATTTTTGAAGTACCACGTGCACCTTCTTTACATTGATATGGGCACAGGAAACAAGGCTGAGCTACTCGATGCGAGTCCATTGCAGGGTACACACACATACAAACACACAAACATACAGTCCATGTGTTCATATCTTTATGGACATCCTCCATTCATTTCTATGGGGATAACCCTAATCCTGACTATGACAACCTTAACCCCTACCCAGCCCTAATCTTAACCATAAGTAACCAAACAAAATAAAAGATTTTGACATTTTTAGTTTTTAGATTGCAGTCACAGATTTTTTTTAAGATTGAGTGTCCCCTTGTGAGGGCCGAAAATATGTCCCCACAGGGTCAAATTAAGTTGTTCTTGAGGACATTTGGTCCCCACAATGTAATATATAATGACCACACCAACACTCTCGACAAGATAAGGAGATCGAAAATATGTTTACAATATATTTTTACAATTTATTTTTAATAACAGACTCCATGGATTCCAGTCCAATTTGGAAACAAAATAAATAAGCCCATCTTTTTCCAATGATTTTTGACACTTGCTGTTCTGAGCTTCTCTCTTACTCGTGAAACTAAGGCTGTCATTCCCAAATTTGGGTTTATGACAAGGTTACAGGGGACACATTCCTCGCTCTATCTTGGTGACTGGCAGTGACCCACACCTGAAGGTGCTGACCACAAAAACCCACGGTGGGCATGACACTGCACCATCTCATCCTGGAAACAAAGAGCAGAATAAGAAACCCAGGCAGTAAATCAGCAGCAAACAAAAGTCTTATATTGTGGGAGGTCATCGTAGCTGCATGCCTGGGTCATCCTGTGAACTCCTGCCCTTTAGAACCACTGGCAATGTTGCTGAATTATGGCAGTACACTAATTACTTCTCTGTTATGCAAGAGTCAGGCTGAGGGCCGGTCAGTGTGATTCAGGAAGCTCAATGGGTCTCTTCCTCCAAAACTTCAGCTCTGACTGTGATGTCTCTGCCTTGCTCCTGAAGAAAAGACCTCTTTGGCAAAATGAGGACCTCTTTTTCCGGGAGACAATAATAACAAGGATCAAGAACCACAGGCTTCAGCCCCTTAATCTCTGAGATATAGTCCTAGGCGAGTAAAGAAGCAGCTCATCTGCACTCAGGATTCAAGGCGGACAATTTTTATGAATGGAGAGGGTCACCCCGTTCAGACAATATTTTAAAGCACTGATTCCCAAAGCCTTAAATCCTTTATTCATACTATGGCCTTAACGGCCTGCTCCTCAGGAAACCATTGCAAGAGTATAATGGAAAGTGGCATAAAAATTAAATTGCCTGTTATGGATGATTTTCTAAGCTGCCCTCCCTGAACTAAGGCTGACGGATGATATATTGAAAATGAATTGCTTTACTAAACATACTATTAGCAAAAAGAAGGATAAAAAATTTATAGGAAAAATAAGCCAACTGTAAATACACATTGCAGTACGAGTTACATTAAAAGAGTGTTTGAATTTTGTAATTCAGTTGTTCCCAGAAAACATAAGGTTTTAGTTGTTAGTTGAATTATTAATTAATTTAGAAATTTAACTTTCACCTATTAAGTGACAACTCTTGTGACAAATTTTGATACAACAAACCCAAAATATAATGAGAGAAAGTCATTGTTATCATATCCTCCTGATATCCGGGGAAAAAAGTTTTTTTAATATTGATTTAAATTTTGATTTGACAGAAAGAGGAACATGGCAAGGTCATACCTAACATGTCATCTTAAAGCCCAAGCTGTCCTCATCAACAGGACTGAACTGAGTGGCACATATAGTATGAGAGATTTGAGCAAAAACACAACATAACATCTTTAACAGACAACAAAAATGAACAGCAGGAGTATACATAGAGATCAAAGATCAAATCAAAAGATCGAAGATATTTTTATTGTCAATTCACATTTTATGTGCAAGACATACATGAGAACTGAAAATGCCATTTCTCGCTCACTGGTGTGCGTACCCTCCAAAATTATAGACATTCTATACAAAAAGACAGATAACAAGACACAGGACAAACTGACAAGGCCAGAGACATATCGACAAGTGCAGATGGTACAGAGTGCAGGTGGATAAAGCTGTTTAAGAGCCTTGTGGAGCCCGGAGGGTCCGGTACCTTCTCCCTGAAGGCAGGAGGCTGAAGTAGGAGTGTAAGGGGTGGGAGGAGTCTCCAGCAATACTGATGGCTCTGCGGGTGAGGAGGGTATGGAAAGTGTCCGTGAGGGGGGGCAGGGAGGTGCCGATGATCTTGCTGATGCATCCTGAAATGAGTACAGGCCTTGTTTCTTTACATAAAGAGTGGCGGTGTAGGGCTCATTGGGCTCAGACGCCGTATCTGTGATCGGAAGCTCATTGTTTCATATCCGGTGGTTTTCACCTTTGGGCCCTTGAGTAAGGGCCTCAATTCCAATTGCTCCAGGAAGTGGCTGATCCCTGCTTTTCCAATTGCGCATTACTTTAGACAAAAGCATCTTCTAAATAAATGTAAGGTGTCTCTCCCTTCCCATGTCTCAGTCAATGTGACGTGTTTTGAGAGTCTCTCTGGGAGGAGGGGTGAGTTTTTTCCTGCGATTTTTGCACAGTATTATATTAGGAATATAGAATTTGGAATGTGTTGTTTCACACTTTATGTCATGATTGTATATGCCTTTATGATCAAAATATGTGTCATGTGTCTGAGCAGAGGGTAGCTTAGTGTTTAAAGGGTCATCCACATATTTTTGTGGATACTTCTGTTGTAGCTAAACAATCATGATTTTTAAATAGGTAAATTTACAGAAGTCATTTTGGATAAAATTTACATTTAACAGGATTTTTTTAGAGTTTACTTATGTGGGACACATCTCTGTGTGAAGGTCTTTAAGTATTTATTTAGAGCAGGACTCAACAATCCTGGAACAGCAAAGTGGCCCAGTGGGCAGCATTGTCCCCTCACTCTTGCAGGCTTGGGATTTTGATTGCCCCTTGGGATTTTGATTGCCCCTTGGGATTTTAATTGCCCCTTGGGATTTTGATTGCCCCTTTTCCATGTGTCTGGAGCTTGCATGCCTGCCTTTTGTTGTGTGGCTTCTTTGCAGGTTCTCTGGGTTTCGCCTGCCAACCGAAAAACATATGGTTACGTGAACTGAAGAGTCTACATTGCTCCCGATTCATTGGTGTAACTTCCATAGTTTGCTGGTCAGCCTGAGCATGAAACCAACTGCTTAAAGTTGTACCAGTTTCTTTCAACAGCTAGACTGTTACCTATTTTTAAAAGTACAAAAAAGTTTTGTGAGACACAGATCGTTAATGAGTATTGGTGTGCCTCTTTATACTCCCCTTACTAGCAAAGGCTCCAAAGCAGGCTGCTTTATTATTTATCTCCTCTTAGCATGTAGTCTGCAGTTTTACTTACCTCTCACACATATCGCCTGGCTTCTGTACCCTGGATGACAAGATGTGGCATTCTCATCAGACTGCATTGCATTCTGTCCCATTTCAGCATTGGACTGTCATGTCAGGTAACTGATTGCAGTTCAGATGTTTTAAGTTGACTTAAGATGTTTAAAACACTCCACCAGAACCTTTCTTGGTGCGACAAACAGGGCCCAAGGCTTGATAAGCTTTGCATCTATCACAGCCTTGGCAGTGATGTACAAATGTAAGTGCAAGAACCCGCAGATTCTATTGGTGCTTTTGTTTATCTGCAGGAAATGACTGGAAAGATTTAATTAAGAACCCATGGATACCAGGTAAATCCAGTACGAGAAATGTCAAGAATTGTTTGTTTGTTCTACCAGCAGCACTGTTAGTCTGCTCATTGCTGTAATGGGATACTGAAATAATGGTAATGCAGGGATCCCACTTTTAGTTTTAGGAATGGGCAGGTTGGTCGGAGGAAATTTTAAAAAAGTGAATCTTGCAGTCATTAAATATGCTAACTGAGGAAAGGTGGAGAATGAGGATAATCCAATTAAGCAAAAACACACCTGGAAAATATACAAACGACCACATTCTATGTCTCAAATAAAAATTACTTCTGAAATCAGCTTAGGTTCTAAATACTAAATTTGTATTCCGTATGGGTTTTAGAGGTCCCAAGTGCATTGAGTTGATGGACTGACAGTGAAAGAAAGGAAGGTGGAACTTTCTCTGCCTTTATCAGCACATTTAGAACTTTCTCCCCTCCTCTGACTGGCTGCCCGGGTGCTGAATTGACAATGAGGCATATTCTCATAACAGCATATTCTCATAACAGCATATTCTATTCTCTTTCTGTGGCTGTTTGGCATTAAAAATTTTGTTGAGGCTAAAAATTGTTACTGTTACTATGAGGCATTCAAAGAGGTTCCCCTAGTAGTTCCTGGCTAACTGGGAGAAATTTTGAATAATTATTTTGGATTGATTGCCAGAAACATAGTGAATTAAAATGCTTTTATTCTTCTTCTTTTTTTAAAAAAAAAAAGGGTAGAACTAGGAACTTAAAAGAGAAAAATAACCCTGGGACATACTGTTGAATGAAGCTTTCGCCTTCTGTGAAATGTCTACAGAAATCATTGATGGATCAACAAAGACCATCCTATTATTTCATTTCATTAGAACATTTGGCCCTGTTTCTGACCTCCCCTGATCTTCCCAAACATCCCAATTCAAAAGACCATGTTTGTGAAGAAAGTGGAGCAGAGAAATAGGTAATTTGATTGTAGGTCTTCCCCATGTGGTATCCAACTCGTCTGGCTGATCCAGTCTTATCACTGGCAGGCCAAGGGCCAAATGTCCTCAGCATTACAATTCACCTGCCAAAACATACATGCTGAATCTAGTTATCCAATAATAGGGAGCCAAACAAAGTAAGGGGAAAATCAAGTGACCCGAAGAAAACACAGTCAAATAGCAACAGTACTATATGAACACAAAATGAAGACCATGCCTTTTTTTGTGGACCACTACTGGCAAGCCAAGATAAGGAAAATCCTAAAAATAGAGAATATCTGCTGAGACTTATAGATAGCCTGTTTTAGGACTTCTTTGTAATCACTACAAAACATGGGTTTGCTCAATTCAAATCAGGTGGCATAGAGTTTACTAGAGGTTTGAATTTGTTAGTCTTGCAATTTAAATGGAAGAAAGAGATTTTATAAGGTTGTTATTCTTTTTCACAACTTCACCTTAAAAACCCCAGTGACGTTAAGGTGTAACTTAGAAGTCTTATGCTGATGTCCCCTGGCATCCAGTGTCAATATAAAGGCTCCAAGAAGCACAAACAAATCATTTCATTAGAATATTTTTCACCTGTAAATACTTCTAAAACCCCTTAGAAACATCATTGTAGCTAGGCATTCATTATTTCTAAATTAAATTGCTAGTATCGGGAAACAATATGCTATACTATACTACTTCTACCATGGTTGTATAAGTAACATCATATTGCACCATTCAAAGTCAAAGTAAACTTTATTGTCATCTCAGTTATGTTCATGTATACAGTGAGACGAGACGACATGGCTCCAGTTTATACAGTTTACAATAATAAAAGCACACGCTAAAGAAAGAAACGTAAATAAGACTCTAAACAAGAATTTAAGAAAAATGTGCAATTAAGGACTGAGGATATTTTAACATTCAGAAACCAGTGTGGAGGACAAATATAAGCACAATTCAGTGTAATTATGTATTAATTTTGTGTGCATATGGTCAACAGCATTTCACCTGTAACATTGGTGTGTTTTGTGCATGTAGCACTGAAGCAGCCTATAGATGTATAGATGTGTAAAGTGCAAAGTGCATAAATGAGGTCAATTCACAGTTCAGGTGTGTATGTGGGGGGGGGGGGGCAGGCAGTTTGTTCAGGAGTGTGTTCCTAGTCTTAGTTTTCAATATAATGTTTAAATGATAAGGCAGCTAAATTTTGGAGAAATTATAACAGAAAGCATCTATCTTCCATACCACTGTGGTGTTAGAATAAAAAAGCACATTCACTGAAATTACATGAAGCATTGCTTATTTTTTTACCTTCAGTGACCTCTTATAATGTTCACAGTCAGATTACTTGAAAAATCAAGCAAAGACAAAACCAGTGAAATCGTTAAAAAAAAAAGTTAAGAAATATAACAAAAAATAATATTGCTTTCTACTCTATATGACTTGTCATAACCCAAAGGAGACACTTTGTTTTGGTCATAATGTTCAGGAGGCCAGGTGTAGTGGCCCTGGGGTGTTTAATTGGATTCTAGAGAGTTCTAAAGGTGCTTTGGGTTTGAATAACCCTCCAGTTGAATAGAGAGATTAGTTCAGACAACAGTTAGCCTTATGATGAAATAAATTGGGGGATGGGATTATACTTGAGTCATTAATATTGAGGTCGAATTTACATTGGTTCAGTACCTCTCTGATGCACCCTGTCCAAACTGTTTTATTGTGAACAAACATTTTCGTGCATGACTTGACTGTGAAGATTGCGCACCAGAATGTGCAACCTCTTTTATAAGAAAACTGAGACAAAAGGATAAATACATAACACAAAAATAAAACACAGTATAATATAAATACACACATATACATATACGCAATATAAAATAAAGCACACATGTACATATGACATGTATGTGTGTATTGTACTCAGTTGACAATAAATAACTGGTAACACTTTCTATGAATGCCATGTGTATAAGAATATATGAGCATATTTATAACAAATTATAATGCTTTCATAAATCATTATAACGAAATACTTATAAAAAGGCATTCTTACAGTCATGTTTATTATGCATTATGAATGCTTTATGAAGCTCTCACCCATAATGCACCATAGATACCTTCATAATGCAGTCCAACCATTATAATGCATTTTACAGGTATCTGTAATGCATTATAAATGAGCGCTTCATTGGAGCTTATGAAGTATTACAACCAACACTATAATGCCTTATGACTGTCAATAAAAGATGCTGTAATACTTTATTAATGCTTTTACCTAGTATTTTTTACCATGCATTATAAATGGTGGCTTCAAGTAAAGTTTTACCAAATAACTTTCAAGCTTGTAACATTATGGCATATATTTGAGAAAGAGGATTGCATTGTTGATGCAGAATACTGTAGTAAATTAAACAATTCTTTGGCTATCAAAACATACCTTAAATTATTTTTTTTTATTAATTACCTTAAAATGTGTTTTCAGCATAACATTTTGCTTCCAAGAATTATTAATGATCTTGCTTGTAATACGGAAGCAAACTGCAGGTATTTACGGCACTGCATTAATCAGTACAGCTACTTATTTGGCTCACGGCAAGAGGAAAGACTTTGGCATGTGAGACAATGCTGTGAGTGCTCTTTGTCCCTCAGATATCCAGCAGAGGCACAATATGGCCAGCCAAGGATCAATGGGACTGCACAATGGTGATTACCCCACAGGTCCTTGTGCGGCTTCAGAACGAAGGAAGTGTGGGTAGTTTCCAGACTGCATGATGTCTAGGCCACACTGAAAGAATAAGGGTATATATAAAACAGGCTACATCACAGGGAAGCAATGAAGCTGTGTGATGAATATCTCTGGGAATTTGTTGCCCCATCATTCAGAGTTAATTTCCTTTATTCATTATTTATGTCCTTAAAAGCAACAAGCATCACCCTCCTCCAAATGAGTGAATGCTGCATATACCCATAATGTACAAATGTCCTACAAATACTTTCCACTCAACCAGCCAATTAGGGAACTGTGGCTAAGTCTGAAGGTTGTGGATTTGAATCCTAGGAGCATGAACCTTATTCCCAGATGCTCCTAGGGTGCTGGTTGCTGGCTTACACTCCTTTCTGTCCACAAGCTTTCCTCAGCTCAGTGTCCCTTTGTACAAAGGTGTCTGGTAAATAAATATAATGTAGCCTGTAACCTATTTACATTCACCTACTGTAAAAAATGTATCTGTTTATTCTTCTTTACAAGGTTAAAGTGTAGATATATGTTTGCAAGGTTTTCCATTAGTTGTCAGTATAAAGATTTCATCCTTTGTGTCATTCTGACAGAATGGGATTTCCTGGCTCTCTGAAAGGGTCAGAATGTGCTTGGTTGACTTTTTTCTGTGGATAATTACAGCATGAATGGAGAGGGGGAAAGAAGAGGCTTTGGAGATTGACCCATTGAGAAAAAAAAGTCAGTTTTTAGTGGTTCTACATGGCATAGTGAATGTGTGAAGTGGACCTTTGTTTCTGAAACTGCACTTTCCCCGTCTTCACCTAGTCCTCTCTGAACAGGTAAAATCTGAACACTTCGCTTAAAAGTCCATCACATATAAAGCAACATAAATTTTGTAATTTCCTATGCCTGTTGCTCCAGCTTATGTCGTAAATTTTAATGTTTTATTTAAGCAGTATCAGGTATCACTTTATCGCTTTATAGCTATGGTAAAATGTCAGTGGGCACAGATGTCTTGGGGGATAGGTAAGGGCAAGGGAAAAGGTCCTCTAATCCCCTAATTAACAGGTTAAAAGTATAAAGACTTTTTGCTGTATAAGTTTCAAGGGGGCGGCGCGGTGGTGCAGTGGTTAGCGCTGCTGGCTCACAGCAAGAAGGTCCTGGGGCGGGTGAAGGACCTTTCTGTGTGGAGTTCACATGCTCTCCCCATGTTCGTGTGGGTTTCTGCCAGGGCCTCTGGTTTCCTACCACGGTCCAATAGTGTGCATGGTAGGTTAATTGGCAAATCTAAGTTGGCCTCATAATAGTGTGAGTGTGTGCACCCTGTGGTGTGTTGGCAACTGCCCAGGGTTGGTTCCTGCCTGCACCCATTGTTTCCAGGATAGGGTCCAGTCCCCCCCACAACCCCACTTGGGATTAAGCAGCTACAGTGATGGATGGATGGATGTTTCAAGGGAGAATCCAGAAGCAATAGTCTGCCTCTCATCAGTTTATGGTTTTTCTCATTTAAGTTAAACAGCAAAACAGTTGTTTGTACAGTATGTTGCTTTGTTGAGTGCACTAATAAAATTGCCCTGTTTAACCCCCTAATCCCTGTGTCATGTGGATTTTATCACCTTCTGGAAGACTCTGCAGTTTAACAGGTATGGAATTTATGTTAATGACCTGGAGACTGTACACTCTTTCTAGCTGAAACCTTGCATGGGCATATTAAAATGTGAATGGAATATCATTGAATATTATGTATTAACAGTAACAAAAGTCGTTGCTCTTTAGTAGAGAATATAGAACCAAATGCAATAACACGTAGAAAAGATAGCATCCTTGTTACTTCTCTGTTGTATTGTTTATTAAATCCTGTCCTGGTCTATTTTAGTTGCTGATAAATGTGCACTTGGTACATATGCTGTTTTTTTGGTTGCAAAAGAACTGCATGGTGCATGGAATCCTGAATTACCGTGCCATTTAATTGATATTTAATTACATACAGTGAATTGAATTTGAGGCCATGTAAGGGAGATTATTTCTTTCTTGCCAAACCAGCATGTTGACTATCTGGTAAGAGAGACCACAGAAAATCAATGACTATTCGGAGAAAGAAAATCCCTGCTGTGTTATGTTTCCTTTGAAGTAATGTGACCTGTTTTCTCCTGAATTGTTTTTTCAGTGCATTAACAATTCCATCTTTATCAATCCCTGAGTGCTATGTCTTGCTAATTTTAGGATATACATTTTTGTAAGGTGCTTTTGCAGTGGAAATTTGAATGTAGAGAACAATGATTACTCAGCAGGATGAATAAGCACGATAACTACCATTCTATAAATGTCCACTTCCTTTTTTTTAATTCTAAAACCATATCTTTGATTTGAGTTATGTTGTTCTCAAGGTTACTAATAGCATTGTACAATGTTCCATGTAGCTCCATAACCCTCCTTACACAATACCAGAAGTGTTTTTCAGTGCTTATTGTCAGACACTGCACCTAAAACTTTTCGTGACTTGCATAGCAGTCAGGGGTAACAGAGAGTACTTCCCTTACTGCCACTGAGCTGTTTGCTTTAAAACAGTGAAAACTAACAGCTTTGTTAAAAAAAATCAAATAGCTATAGCTACTATTCAGCCATTGACATCACCAAAAAAATCTGAGCAGCCGTGTCAAACAAACCAGAAATTAGACAATACAGTGATAACTGTTGCATTATGTGGATTTTTGCTGACCCAGACAGCAGGCCACAATAGTTGCATCTCATATAGTGTCATTTATTGCGCTTTTCCATTGGCATACAGGAAATGAGCCATACCTCTTCATACAATGAAAAGAGACTAGTTAAAGCACAGCTCCAGTTTGCTTCAGTTTTCCACTGCAGACAGGTCGGCTCAGTAAAGATGTAGCCAGGTTGGAGAGTGAAAGTTATGGAAAACCAATGAGACGCTAGAAAGACTGTTTACTGTCGCGATTTATTATGTGCTAATCTCTGCTAGCACATCTGTGAGAATCGCCATGTTATGTTAGCATCGAATGGTAGTGGAATTAGCATCATCTTGCGAAACTTTGCAAAAGTAGGAGGTTGGAAATTCACAAGTTCCGATTAATCGGGAGTGCATAAATATATCATGATGAGTGATACTACTAATAATGAATAATATATAGAGTCCTTATTCCCTTCACATAATCTCTGCATATCAACTCAGATCACTGGTTGTTTCTTTTCCCTGTGTATTTGAATCAATCCAATGGTGGTTACACGACCACCTCAGTTTAGACATGCTTTCATCACTGATTGTAAGTAGCGCCATATCAGCATGGGTACGTAATGGGTACGGCTTGTGTACTTTACAACGGAAAACTGTTAGTTAGTGGTACAGGTCAGGTAAGGCTTGGTTCCTGGTTGCAGTGGAAAAGCATCATTGGAGTAGAAATGCTATGTGCCCCATATTGGTATATCTGACCTGTAAGGGAAAAGTTAGCAAGTGCAGCAATGATGCCAAATAAGCCAGCAAGACAATTTGGGGACTGTAATATGAATGACATAGATTGACATTATAAGCCTAAAAACAGACTGAATGCATGCACTGAACAGTATGTGTCTAAGAAAGCACAATAGGCTAGTTTTTGGTGGAACTGGTTTTTCCTCAGAGAGAAAAAAAAACTAGAGTTAAGTGGCAAATTTGCTGCAAACCAGTGATTCACTTCACATCAGTGGCCACTTTTAGCTCATTGCCAATGTGCAATATGTTAAGAGTGTATTAAGTATTACGTGATTTTATGTCATAGATGACTATGTCTATACCTAGGATGGATATATGTGTCGGTATATGCAACGATGAAACTGTCTTTATAATCAGGAGGGCAAAAGGCTTTGTAAAAAAGGCTGAGAAAATGCCGCAGTAAACCACCGCATGCTACACACAGGACAGCAAACACTGCCTTCCAAATGATGAATTGTGCTGCGCTAAAATTGCTGTCTTAGCTAACATTTTTGGCCATATGAATGAGCTAAATATGAAGATATAAGGAAAGAATGAGAACTTCCCGACAGTAACAGAGAAAATTGCTGGCAAGACAGAGTGGCTCAAAAAACAACTTAACTTGCTAGACAGCAGGATTTAATAATTTGATAACTGAGCATCTGAATACATTGTTTGAGCATATTTCCCCACAAAAGTGGATAAAGTCTTTGGATAAAGTGCCAGAAACAATGTGTATATCAATATCTGGAAGACTCTTTAAACTATTTTCTATATAGGTGATAGAATGTGATTTCTTTATGAGCATAATTAATAACCCATTAATCAAATAATTAGCATGTTTAGCGCATGGGGTATTAAGGTACAAATCAATGAGTAAAACATCATGTTTTATCATGTGAGCTAGAAGACTACAGTAATTTTATTCCAGTTCTAACCTTAAAGAGTAATTAATGCCAGTGCCATATTTCTGTGAATTCAGAAGTTGATTACAGTAAGAGTGTTGTCTTGTTTTTTGTTTTCCGTTGTCAATCAAAGGCACCTGGGGGGTATTTTTCGTATGTGGATTACTCGTTTAGCCGGATGTAATTGTTGACGATTTGTAATGATCCTGGATCTGTCGGTTTTTCGAAAATCTTGCTGGATGTGTTGTCAAAGCTCAGAGCAGTGGCCTGTACTACGAAGCGGGGTTACTGGCTTATCGGGGTGACTTATCGGATTTAAGGTACCACAGTTGAAATTGACTTCGTATTCGTTCACTTACATTTTGCCCAGACTACCTTAAATCCGACAAGTTACCCCGATAAGCCAGTAACCCCGCTTTGTAGTACAGGCCACAGGTTTGTTTTGTGAAAACAAGGATTAGCTCACACTCGTAATCAGTGTCTGTGCGTTGAAATCCAATCAGTCATGGGCTCGCCATTCATAAATGAGCGACCAATTGATATCGGTGCGCAAATTATAAGAAGAGAATTTCATACAGAGATTGTTTTGTGCCACCGGCAAGATCCTTTTTTGCTCCCAGAGGAAATTCTTTTTGAAAGATACCGCTTTAGCCGAGGGGGAATATTGTACCTCAAAGATTTATTAGCACCTTATATTCAAAGTCAAACTAGGCGAAGTATATATAGCCTACGTATATCTAAGTGTGTGTGTATATATATGTCAACAATTCTTTAAATAGTTATATACCAATATTTACCAGTTTGAAGTATATTCTAGCTGGTACTTCACTTTAACCTATTTCCATGATCTCATTGTGCTTATGTTTGATCTGGAATTATGACGTACAGTAAAATCCCGTTATAGCGGACTCGCATATAACGGAATTTCGCGTATAACTGACAAACAATTTGGTCCCCAGGGCCGCTTTTAGCTGTAGTTTTGTTTGGCTATAACAGACATGCAGCTCCGCCGGTGATATCCAGCCCAGATATGTAGTCGGGATTATTAATAGTCACGCATCTGGTCAGGTGAAGTTGGATTACTACATGTACAATATAATCATTTATACCACAAGTGTGTCTGCTGGGGTGTGGCATGAGTAAATGGTGTCCTGTAGTTGTGTTCTGGCCATACTGCAACTCTGGATATTACGGACTTTGGATATAACGGACTGTTTTGCCAGGTCCCTTTAAGTCCGTTATAACTGGATTTTACTGTATTAAATAATAATTAATCTGACACACAGGAAATGAAATGCTGCATTCAGTAAGTACAATGAACACTACTTCCGTGTTTAATTTGTCGGCCACTTTTTGCCAGCCGTCTTTTCTGGTTGGGGCTGCTTTTGCTGTGTTACCCCTTGTGCATATTAGTTCTTGAAATTCTTCATATCCTTCTAATACGGAGGTCCTGCTCTGCTTGTGTGAAAAGGTGCACCCTTCCTTTCGTCATTTTGTTGCAGACTATCAAAGACTTGCTGATGAAGTTTTCTAGACTCGATATATATGGGCTTTTCAAGCAGCGCAGGCGCATGCAATCATCTGAATGGATCCAGCTAGACTAATCTACTACACAGCTGCATTTGAAAAACTGACTTATCCCGGATGAGTTTCACTGGCATTAACTCATCCAGAATGAGGCATCTGATCTCAGATGATTTAAGCGACGTACAGAAAGTATTCCATGAAAGTCGCTAATGAAAGCCAGACTTTCCTGAAAAAGTCAGAATCAAACTAGCGCCATCTCTATACTTAACCTTATGTCGTTCCACTAACGCAGTTCAGCTGCAACTAATCAAGGCTCATACAAGACAGACTTGCATAGTTTCACTTAGTGCGCAAATCCGAGATATTTAAGAAGCCCAAATGAATGGATGAACGATAGATCGATCAAATAAGTTGGAAAGCGTGTAAAATAAGAGCAGTTTTTTTTCCCCACCACAGAACAAACACTGCTGATGGAGCTGTATGAAAAATACAAAGATGTCGCTAAAAAAGGCAACACTGTGGACATAAATAATGCCAGGGAGTTGGCTTGGCAAAGAATAATTGCATAAGTTATGTAAGTGTTACAAGTGCCTAGTAGAGTGGCACGGTGGTATACTGGTTCATGCTGTCACCTCACACTGTGAAAGTTCCTGGTTTGATCCACATAGCCAAGGAGGAACCTTCTGGGTTGAGTTCAAATGTCAATCGCATCTGTGTGAAATGTTCTCCACAAATAACCATATCTTGTTTTTGCTTTTTACTAATAAATTTTAAAAGTAGACTGTGACTAAACAAAGTATAAAAATATCTTCCTGTTTATATTAATTGAACAGAATTTTTTCAGCTTCAGACATTGCATTTCATGTTTGACCTTTGAAATATGGGTACGCTTTTATTTTAATTATTTTGGGATTAATTAGAATGCTGAGATGTGATTTATTATATTGATTACATGACATGAGTAGTGAGATTGTGGAATTTCTTCTGACTGAACGATCTTTTGGGAATCTGTTCCCACACATCGGACGTTCTTTGAGACAATGCTTAACTAAGCGTGACAGTTAACCTGGTCCGGAGCAGACTTGTTCATTCATGTAAGTTACAATGGTAACTCAGCTGGGATTTATTTAAGACATGTTGATGTAGTGGAACTCCCACTTAAATAAGCCAGACTTGTCAAAATAAGTCAGACTTTCCCTTAATCCTGCTTCATGGAATACCCCCCTGGAGCGGGAGGAAGCCATCTAGTTGCTAGAGGGGTCTGAGCATACAGGCAGGGCAGACACACTTTACAGTGTGGGTAGGGCAGTGAGGCTGGTAGGAGGAAAGTTGAAGTCTCTGGTATCCTGCTGTACTTTCCTTGGGGGTCTGCTATCCGTCAGGTTTTGGCATCCAATCCAGCAGCTATCAATTTGAATATGGCTTGCAAGGAAATATTCAAGCAACCAGTTCAAGCAGAGTCCTTCTTGCCTAGCTTGGTGTGGGAGTGCTCTTTAAAGACCCTGGAAGTGCAGAGTAGATCGTCTTTGGCTGGCAGTAGTATCTGATTGCTGGCATTAATACCTGACTTCCAGCTAGGTGTCACTGAGGCATTGTTGCTGTCCCAACCTGCTAATTGGCGTTCCCTCTGTGTCCTCTTTCGCCCTCACAATTTTTACGATTCACCGATAATTCTGGTAGGTGGGCTGTCAGAAAGTTTCAAATGTTCACACATTTGTAGATGATGCAGCGTCGACCTGCTCCCTCTGCCTCAAGGTTTATTGTCAATCACTGCATTCCTTTCCTTCACCTCGCTTAGAACGGCCTAGCATCGCACGTGTCATACTTTGAAATATGTTCCCTTCATGTTACCATCCTATGGTATGGCAATTACTGTGAAAACCTCACTTAAGAATCTTTATTATTACCGAACTGCTTTACAGCATTTTCATTGCTATTAGGACTTAGATCTTTCTAAGTGGCTCAAGGGTTTATTACTCAATATTATCCCTGGAAGCTTTTTGGTGGCTCATAAATTGCATGTATATGTAATATTAGAACATATTGATTTGGTTTATTTTATTTTACTCATCACTATGAAGAAAGGGTCAGATTAATTGAATGATGGTATCAGTGTTTCCCATTGCTATACCTGCTATCAGCACTGATCTATATTGTGAGATTATGAAATACTTTCATGATATAGATAAGACATGATTTATACAGTTAAGCAGAAGAAACTAGATAGCT
Organism: Cryptomyrus ogoouensis; assembly: GCA_025773925.1. Lineage (NCBI taxonomy): Eukaryota > Metazoa > Chordata > Actinopteri > Osteoglossiformes > Mormyridae > Cryptomyrus > Cryptomyrus ogoouensis. The sequence continues at coordinate 25,381,521 of JAOYFF010000007.1, read as the reverse complement.
TAACTGGGTTTTTTTTCATACCACTCCATCTTGAAGGGTAATAAACACAGCAGGAGAAGACCTGCACCTGACAGCATTAATTACTTTCTCTCACAAGCAAGAAAGAAAGAGTTCAGACTGGAGCCGAAGGAGATCACGGCATGAGAGGTGCATGGTGAACGATCCTTCAGCTTTACTTTGACACACATTACCTTAATAATAACAATAATAATAATAATAATAATAATAATAATAATAATAATAATAATGATGTTATTCATTGTTGTTGCTAGACAAAACTGCAGCTACCACAGTGACCTACTAACCATTAACTGACAGCAAACATTGAGGAGACAAATAGTTATGTGTTACAAAGCAAAAATGGCACAGTGGTGAAAATATTTCTCTTTAAATTCTGTGTCCTTATTCTTCTTAAGCTGGACTGTTTCAATTTGTTTCATTTATATAAAAGGAGAAAATCTTTGGATGTTATCTTTTTAGCCATTGATGCATAAAACATAGTGTCAATTTTTAACCTTCTGTTGGAGAGAAATGTTAATCAGAGATTAAAACTGGTATTACTACAATATCACTTTTGTAGCCCATTTTACTAGTGAGGATTTCAATATTATAATGATCCTAGTGGGTTCACTGAGAATCCTTGGCATGCTGGTGATACAGAGATGGACTGGTGCCTTGATTCTGGGAGAATGGCACTTGAGTGTTATCATGGACTGCCCTTATATTCCCTTATATGTTTATAAAATTGCCTTCTTTTTGTTGTTAATTGTTGTTCTTTATTGCTGAGGTTATTCCAATGCAGACTTCCCACACCTTACAGACATCTCTTTTCAGTAGAATGGTATCACAATTTAGATTAGTCATAATAATCATTCATTATTATTTATTTTCTGTTTAAATTTATGTATCCACCAGCAATGTAATGAGCTCTTTCTTATTACAATAATATGTTAAGATGTTACAGTTAAGGCTGCTCTGCAATTTATCTAGTGTTCTGAGTCTTTCAGGAATGTTCTATTTATGTCATGACAAAAACACCCCCCATTTCTGAAGGAATAAGTTGTGGAATTAGGTACAACCTGGAACCTTAAACCTATGTTTTTGCTGCTTGGTTTAAGTCTATCATGGAAATATATTTTTACTAAATTAAAAAAAAATTAGATTCTGCTAGATTGCTTAAAAATATAAGAATCGGAATGAATATTTCAAAACATGCATTAAAATAGTTGGAATCCTTTAAATGTGTATGGATTAAATAAAGGAGCATAAAGCCATATATGAAGGATAAAGGAACTTCAAAACAAGGCCCCCCTCTCTGTTTCTCTATCTCTCTCTGTCTTACCACAAACAAACATTGAAAAGCTCTTTTAAACCTCTCCTTTAGAAAGTTTCCATTTCCTTTTTTGCAGCAGGGCCTCATCAAAATGGAAGGGCGGTTTTCTTGTATAGAATAAACTGACAAACACGGTTGAGTTTGAGTGTGGATGTGCACAGGAACCATAGCAGCCCACTATTTCTCCACTGTCTGTGCTTATACAACTACAACGTAATATTGAACAAAAAGTTATTTCATATTTTCAAAAGGGATGAGTAGATAAGTATAATATTTAAATATTAGTAACATATATTTAAATTATTGTCATATTTGTAGTTAGCTAGTTTATATATATATATATGATTACACATTGTAGCACATGCTTGTTTCTTTGAATAAATATAATAACATGTTTAATACATCATAGTTCAACTACTACATTATTATTACATCTAAAAGTAATAGCAGGAGCAATGTACTGTGCATAATGTGCATAAATTACATGCAGATGCTCCATATCAATAGATTGCTGCATTATCACTATTAGCTGCTAGTAGTAGGAGCTTTTGCTTAATGAATTATAGCTACTAATTTAGAAATCATACTGAAGTGGAAAGGGTCGTGATTATGCTATAGGTTTTGGACTGTGGGGAGAAGCCAGGGGGACAACAAGCAAACTCCACACACACGAAGCCATAGCAAGATTTGAACGCTGGTCACAGAGCTGTGAAGCAATAGTGCTAACTGCTAACCACCTCATATGGAATACACTATAAAATGAATAATCCATTCATGTTTTTTCTATAATAAGTAAACGAAAAAGTAGTGCTAATCAAAGACACTGTGAAATAATAATGGTTTGGGCTGATTTTAAAGGTGGCTGCACTTGGTGCATTTCTAAAGCCCCAGAGTTATGGTTTAAGAGTGGCAAAGCAGCTCAACGCCATTTGGCTTTGCAGACTTTTCACTCTTGGCACTATTAGCTGACCAGCTCCTAATTATCTCAGCGGCCTCTTAGGTCCATATTCATTCAGAAGATTTGCAATGTAAACTGAGACCACCGAGTAACTTACTTAACAAGTGTGCTCCGCCTTGTCTCTTGAACAGAGCATGGATTATGATGTTATGAAAGCCACAATGTTAGGGGTGGATGAGCTGGTATCTGAGGTTTGGTGAAGGGGTGTGATTCTTGTAGTCTTGGGTTTGAGAAGTCCTGGGTTCAAGTCACAGAGGAGCCCCCAAGTTAGTATTAGATCACCCTCTAGTTTGTCTTGGTTGTTGCTTTGGCCTGGGGCATTCCTGAAGTTTGTGTGCACCCATTTGTGTTGTCAGTCAATTCATTCTGTTACCCTTCTACCCCCACTAGACAGGGGATTGTAACAAACAGTTACTTGAAGAGAATTCTAAAGGCAATCCAGTGTAAGGAGTGAAGGACTGGAGTAATGTGTTTACTCTTCTTAGATGACCTGGAGCTGTCTCGTGGATTTTTTGGGAAGGCCATACAGGACACCACTAATCAAAACAACTGGAGATGAAGGCATGATGAGTTTTTGAAGGTCATGCTTGTACATTAGGCCTCTAATTTTAAAGTTGTTGCGAGGGTGATAAAAGTAAGACTTAGCTATAGCCATAATATGGTTCAACTAAACTTGCATTATCGATATCAAAACAATACATTTTTCAGTAAGCTCAATTTTTGTGGTACTCTATGGAGTTCAAAGGCTTCCAGGATTGTGTCCAATGTTCAAGAACAACTGGGAAACTGATGGAAGACATCAGTTAGTAAGTGAAGTATTGATACTGTACTGCAGCAGATGGTTTCATGGGCTGAACAATTCTGAGTAACGCCAAGGGTATGTGGCACATAGTCACAGGACAGCCTTCCTAGTGATGACAAACAACAATGCTTCTAAGAACACAGCTGGGGAAATGACTCACCACCTTCCTTGTAATGTAAACAGTTACCAAATCAATCCTGGGCTCTATTGTTGGTTTTCAACAAGAACAAATCACTAAGTAGAAAGAAAAATCTAGCATGAATGTTGCTGTATAGCTTGAGGGCTCTCCGTGTGCTAAGGAAGCAGGTATATTATTTGCTATTACAATATCAGAAGTTCCCCATTAACACAATATAATCTCTAAATATTATATGTATATTTTTATTATGTTCACTAATATTACACCAATATGTCCTGCCAGTATTTTTTAGTATATTTATACTAAGAGGTAAAATAGGTTATTCATTTTTTGCCTGCTTTGATATGCATTGTGTGTTGGAATTTGAACTGTCTGCATGTAAAGCTATCTAAAGGCAGGTTGTGGAACCTGTGGATGGGCTCGCCTGCCAGAATCCTGCTGTAATTAATGAGAGAAAGCATATGGCTCAGAATCTCCTCCCTTTATTACTGTCGCACAGAACAGATGTTGCCTTTTCACCACTGCTGTCAGATGGTCCAGAAGCAGTCGGCATTAATGAATTTCCAGCTACCAGCCTCTTCTCTCAACAAAACATTTCCCCATTTGTTTAGCAAAAAATATACAGAAGGTGAAAGGATGGAATGTTAATATGCTTTAAAATAGCCCTTACACAAAGCAATATCAAATTATCTGACATATTTAATTAATCAATGTGTCTTACCTACATAAATGTATTTAGGCTTAGTTTAATTTATTTATGGGGTTATTTGTTTGCTTACTTGCTTATTTAATTTGCTTATTAATTTATTATTTGGTGATTATTATTTGTTTTTTAGTTTTAATTGAAAAATTGAAAACTGTTTCTCTGGCCATAAATATTAGCCATAAAGTAAGTTACATGTTATACCTGTCAGTTTTATACAGTTTATCATAATGTACTTTTCTTTCTTTTTCATTCTTGCTTTCTTTCTGCACTGCAGTATGATGTTTCATAGGTATACACAAGAATTATGAAACTAAAGTGGAGTGGAATGCAGTGATGACTGGTTTTGTGTAAAATGGCCTTAGACCATTGTTCATTTATTATGGATTTGCTTATAATGCAGTATTGATTTGCTTTGTGTAATCTATATATGTATTTCTTAATATATATATATATACACTTTCAAGTATAATTAATTTTGTTATACAAACCATCAGTTGTACATTTTGTATATGACATTGTATATGAATATACCGATGGGGTATATTCCCACAATCCAAAGGGATTTAGCTGAATGTCTCAAACTGTTTGCTATTTGTGTATGCCTTGTTTTGAACTTGCATCATATGCAGGTTCTGCCTTGTGCTTCCTGGGTAGGCAAACAATGACCAACTACTTATATAAGTCATAAGGGATGGTTTGTCTAGCTACTGGAAAGAAACCTAAAGATAAACATATTTTTCTGCATATCTGAGATGAATTTGAACTGTAGGGAATATGACGAGTAACTACAAGTACAGTAAGTGCCATGTGAGTTTGAGGCAATAACCTATATAACTTGTTTCCTCATGTTTCCACATGTTATATGCAAAAAAATTGAGCTTTTTTAACATGTTGAGAAATCCATCCAACATTCTAGAAGTACAGAAAAAAAGAGAGAGTATTTTTTACTCATATCATCCAGTTAAGCACAAGATGAATCAAATGAAAATCAGGGTTTCTTTTTTTTTTCCTCATCGGAAAATTGTAGTTCAAAGGAAAAAAAGGCTTATTGGAAAAATAGCAGAATAAGTTCCAGCTGCTCTCTATCTATCTATCTATCTATCTATCTATCTATCTATCTATCTATCTATCTATCTATCTATCTTTCTATACTGTACATACCTTTTTAACTTATTGATTGTATCTTCACACATTCAGCTGTTGTGTTACCTCCAACTCCCCCAGCTTTTCAAATACACTTGACATGTAATTCTGCCTAAAACATTCACACTCCAGCTTCCTGGACCTGATTGTATTCTGGAAATAATTAGATATAAAACGCCAATAGTGCCCAGCCAGCTCTATGTGGAAAATACTTATTATAATGAGCAAGGTCTATATTTAAATATTAGTATATCTGTGCTTCTCTAATGACTATATACTAAAGTAAGACTCAGCACTGTTACAGGGCAGGGGTAGGCCATTGATGGGACACTAGTCTATCACAGGCCATGAGCGTGCGCACACACACACAGACACACACACAGCCGTGTAATCATATCTTTTTGGAGACCGCTCATTCATTTCTATGGGAAAAATGATAATGCTAATTATGACAATATACAAGAGCTTTTGCATTTTTAGTTTTTTCATTGCAGTCACAGATTTGTATAAAATAGGGTTTTCACTTATGAGGACCAGGAAACTGATTAAAAAAAATGTGTATTCATCACATTGTCGGGACATTTGGTCCCCATAGGGTAAGGTACACCTGGACCACACACACACACACACACACACACACACACACACACACACATACATGTTTGCGTACCTATCTAAATCGGGACCTTCCATTCATTTCTAATCCCAATCACCTCACCTTTAACCCCTACCTAGCCCTAACCTTAAACATAAGTACCCAAACAAAATACAAGACTTGGTATTTTTAGCTTTTGATTGCATTCACAGATTTTTGTAAAATTGATGTAATTCAAATGGGGACGAGAAAAATTTCCCCAAAAGGTTATACCAAACTCTGGGGACATTTTAGTTTCTACATGTTATCTATGCAAACCCCCGCCCCACAAACACTCACACACACAAATTAGGAATCCATATCTTTGTGGGGACTCTCCATTCATTTATATGGGGAAAAAACCTTAATCCCAACAACAACCTTAACCCCTACCCAGCCCTAACCCTAACCCTAACCCTAACCCAACCAAAATACAACACATCTGGCATTTTTAGTTTTTTCATCGCACTTACAGATTTTTTATTAAACCAAGTTTCCCTGGGACTGAAAAATGTCTCAAAATTTGTGGCTCAAAAGCAAATAAGATAAGATATTGCCACTTGAGAACGAAATTTCCAAAGTGAAATAATTCTATCAATGAATTAATAAGTGCAAGTACAATCGACATTGTTCAAATTCGAAGATATATTGCCAAAATTTCAGTTTTAGCATGCTCCTGAGCTACAAAATTATATAATATATATAATACTGTAGTTGGTTCCTGATTTTCTTGTTGTCATTGGCTGATCATTTTTCATTAGCAAACATACTTACCTATGTCAAAGACATCAGTTTCAACATTGCAAGGCTCTACATGACAGTATGCAAACTTCACTGACAACAGAAATCATTCACATACATATGTAAGTTCTTCTGATCTCAAGACACAGTACAATAGCAATCAAAAAAGTCACTGTATAACACAAAAACAGCAAAATGGCAATACAAGCACAACAAATTCATGCACTGTGAGAAGCAAAAACATGACAATGCTCTATCACTGTAATTTATGGCATATATTTTTAAATCATTTTAAAAGCTTGGTTAACTGTTTTTCATGGGGTGGCTAACATGATGATCACATGCAGGTTTTGCATGTAAAATTGTTACAATGGGAAACTACATAATCTATTTTGATCAACAAGATTAAAGCAACTGAAAATTGTGCCAAATGATGACAATTTTACTAAACCATTTGCATATATGAACTAAAACATTTGGAAATTATGTGAAGCAATGAGAAATTATGTTCTGCTGTGCAGAAGTGACATTATGGTGTGGGGATTACACTTGATGTTCTGAAAATGTTAATTGTCATTTAAGAAAAAAATGCTCTAAAGCAATTGAAAAAAACTGTAGTATCCTTCATAAAACCAAGTCTATGACAGAACCTCTACCTGGGCCACCCATCCATCATGCCAGGTCTTCTGCCCCCTGGTCTCTGAGACCAGCCATCCCCAACACTGCTGGAAATGAAACTGGGGGACTTGGGCGGCTGACTGGATGAACGTCCAAGGATGAAGTAAAACAGAAGGCTGACTCGTTTGCAGAAGTCCGTGTAACACCAAACAAGGAGCCTCAAAGGGGGGAAGAACCAAACCCAAGACATTAAAACCCCAGAGACAGGATGCCTGCAGCACCGCACACCAGCTGCAGAAGGACAGCCACCTATGATCATAAAGCCACCACACTGAGAGAAAAACCAAACCTCTGGACAAGGTTACACATGAGCCCTGTACTCATGTAGGGCTCTAATTGATCCCCTAAGTAGTTAGGCAGGGGCAAGTGTGACAGAGTATGCCCTGTGGTAAATTTGCATTGAAAATGGCGAAGCACTTAAGGCAAGTAAGCCAGAAGTGAATGAAAGCCACCACTGATATTCCATCCATCTACATGTGCTGGTCGGGGGAGAAGCCACCTTGGGTATTACGGGTGTTACAATCCTTCATAGTATATTAGCATTCCTAAGATTCCTATGTCTTGGAGTCAGGAGAAAGTCTGACATATTGACAAGGAGTCAGGCAGCTGTTTAATTGCTGATAATGTCTGACAGGTATATTCTTGGCAGCTATAAGATGCCAAAATTATCAGTTTTTTTTCATTTTTTGGATTGGTCATTCAGAGTTATTCCCAGTTGCCACTGGAACATTAAACCATGCCTGTTAGTATGCTGTAGTTCACAATAAATAATTGTAATGTGCTTTACAATGAAACCATTAGTCTCAAGTGGGTTTTCAAACACAAATTTGACCCCTCCTGAGCCAGAAAAATCTTTACAAACCCATTACAAAGTGTACACTCCCTTACAGCTCTCCTGAGGATACAAGGCTGTGATAACTGCAAAACCTACAAACAGGGGAATCTGAACCTTCAGGTCACACAATCTGTACACAATGCAGTTCTGCTGGGCAGAAATGGACTAAGAATTCTTGCTTGCACAATTCAGACTCCACACAATTGCAGGCCTTCAGATACTGACCCTCAGGGAAATGGTTGGTAACACTGCACAACAAAGTTTTTGCTTCTTGAAGAGTGTTGGGTGTTCCTCATAGATTTTTGGCTGCTGATAACGAAAATCACATCCAAATTTGCCCATCACATACCGTTTCATCGAAATCTTCAGTTTTGTCATTTTTTTCTTATATTTATGTAAAAAAAATCATTTCTGCAAGAGACCTATCAACAATGTTTTGTACAGTCTGGGAATGTCCAGGCATGGAATCAGGCCAGGCTGGAAGCTGGTGTGTGGAAGTTTGCAGCCTGGGCATGCCTGAGCAGGCTGGAGCCTGCTTGACACTGCCTCAACAGGCTATAAAAGTGGCCTGCATACACAGATGTTGCTCATTTGGTTAATATAGAGCTGAAAGTGTGTATGTATTGTTTCAGAATGTAGCATTGCCTCAGTTGCAATATAACAAGTAAGCTAGATACTATAGACATTTCCAGGACGATTGGTTTTGGTCGATATGTCTTGTCAATGTTGTAACAGCCGTGATACATTCTGCTATATTTCTGGTGAACATGTGCTTGCGCCTCAGAGATGCTCAATGACTGCTCTTGTGAAGAAAGCATATCATCTGTACTTTGGCTGTAAAATCGGTGATCAAGACCAGGAATGGGCGCCTCACATTTGTCGTGCAACATGTGCTGTCTGTCTGAGAGCCTGGCTCAGAGGCACTCGAAAGAGAATTCCGTTTGCTGTCCTGATGATATGGCGAGAACAGAAAGACCATGTGACGGACTGTTACTTCTGTTTGACTAATGTGTCTGGTTTCTCTCCCAAAAACAAAAAGTTAGTTGAATACCCTAATCTTCCTGAGACCTGTGCCGCATGACTACAGTCTTCCAATTCCAAAACCACCAGAGGAATGGACCTTAAATAAACCAGATGAAGAAACTGCAATGCAGGGAACTGGCAGTGACAATGATCCGGACATACCCACCTGGTGCCTGTCACAATCAGCAAAAACTTTTCAGGAAGCAAAACATTGTTGTGCAATGTAATTGATCCCTCTACACCCAGCCCCCATAGAAAATGTACATGCACAGAGATGAGATCTTTGAAACCTGGCTTCTCAACACCCTGGAACCTCATCAAGACTCAGAGCTGTCACCAAGATAGCTAGGAAAATAGACTATTTATTTAAAGTACAGGACTCTTCTCAGAGAGCTTTGTACATGCCATAGACAGGAGAACAAGAATGCTTTTGATTTCTTATGTTCTTATTAGTCTTCCTGCTAGTGTAGTGCAGGCTAAAATCCTGGGTTCCTTTAAATCAGAGCTAGATAAGAGTTTAACAACTCTGAGCTATCAGTTAAGTTCTCCCAAAACGAGCTTGATGGGCCGAATGACCTCCTCTCGTTTGTAAATTTCTTATATTCTTATCTCCTGTAACATGTCGTTGAAAAACTTTTAGTAAAACAGGACAGATGATGGACACCATAGAAGCAGGATGAATAAGAGCATAAAAGGACTTACATGTACAAACCATATATGCATATATTGTTATTCGCTTTGGTATATTTCTCAGATCAGAATTGATATTCTCAAAATTTCTTGTCCAACCAGCACATCCTTGAGGCACTTGTCTTCATCATAAAAGCAATTTCTCATTCTTTTAGACAAATTGCAAATGCTTTGACACATTCATGCAAATTATGTACAGCTGAATGATGGGAGAACAACTATGTCCTCAATCGTTCAAACGTTTCATAGAATGTGTCAAAAAAAAATCATTTACAAAATTTTGGGGGCACTTTTTAGGAATAGTAATTAATGCATACAATTCCTTTTTAATCTAGAAGGGTCCCAGATTAAAATACATACAGTACCTTGTGCCAACATGTCCATAAATAAAAAGGATACTATTACTATTCCAAACAGAAATGTGCAATCTTCTGTATGTGTACTGAATACCATCTATACGTGTGAGAGACAGCAGGCGACAGTTTTATTGACAATTTTAATTAGCTAATAATAACCTCTGTGTATCTATATAATGCATTAGTTTATAGACAAGATGAAAACAATCAGTCTTTCAAATGATTTTACGGTCTTATTTTAAACATCCTTTATAGTAACTGTTGAAGATCTAGTAAAATATTTGGGAAAATAAAAGTATTTTACAACTGCAAATACAAACTTGTCTATGCACAAAGCACAATATTTTTAACCTGTGAACTGTTTGGCAAGGTTTTAAAACAAAATTAAACATGTAACAAAATTTCTTTGCCTCCATCAAACACCCCGTGAAACGCTTACTGAACGGTTTGATTTTAGATGTAAATTCCGTCACCACTGAAGCTCTCACATTGTTTACACTGAGGAAGGAATACAATTAATTTTCATACAGTAAAAGGTATATCAAGGTAAACGTTGTCATCCTATATCTCGTTTTGAAAATATATCGATCTACCGTGAAAACTTGATATACTGCCCAGCCCTATATGAAGATTGAGTTTAATTACTTTTACATTTTTAGGTGTCAGAACAACACAAATGTATTACAATTTTATTAATTCAAGTTGCAGAATTAATTTTATAATTTAAAAAATGAAACGTTAAGAAGCAATGATTCATACTGCTCATTATTTTTTAGAAAGACTACTTATTATATATTCCAAAAATGATGAGGAAAAATAAGCCCTGCCAGTTTGGGCTTGGATTTAAAATACAGTGTGCTTGGAGGACAAGATGACTATATACTTAAAAGATTGAGCTCCAAGCCATCAGGCCTAATAATTATTAATCCCTGAGATTTAGACACTTATTTCCTAGGACAACATGCCCTTAGGCTGCAAAAAACTAATTTTGGTTGGAAAATAATCTACCTTAAGAAATTGAATAAATAAAAAAAATAAATTAAGTCACAGGTAAGAACCCTTAGTATGAGATTTAATGAAGGTAGGGAATGTAATAATTGAATCATAAATTATAGACACAGAGTTTCTCTCTCTGCGCTGTAGAGAGAGCCTTTCCCAAAATGTTTTAATGTATCCAGGTTTCTCCGCTATAGCATCATCTCAGTCTCACTGTGAAAGATTGAGTGACATCACCCATTGGCTAGAAATCCCAAGGTCTTTTTTAATCTACAAGCTCAAATTTTCCATGCACCTGCTTACAATGTCATGACTCTTAGTCCTCCACTATTTCACATGGTGGGGGTGGGAGATACTAACCAAAGGCAGTTGCTCAAAAAGCTGGAAGCAGATCTTGGAGAGCACCCAGCTCATACTGTCATTCTGAGAACAAAATGGAATTCTGGTATAACCTGAATCATCCATTTAAATCCAATAATCACAGGCAGGGAACACAAAGGCATAAATAATAAGCAAAGACTTGTCGTCTCATTTTAACCATTGGATTTGAAAAATGCCACGTCAGGCATTAGCTTACCTGTACATGCTGAGATTTTACTGTGTTTGTGCTTGACAGCACTTTACATCCATGAGTAAATGGAATCTATCCCTCCGCAAACAGCAATATAATGAACTAAGAGAAGATTCCTAAGGCATTCATCCAGGTGCAGAGAAAAAGAAAAACATGAAAGGTTTTGATAAGGAAAAAAAGTAGAGTAAATCAGACTAGCTATTGTGAAAGACATTGATGGAATTCAATTCAATGCAGTATGCATATCAAATTTCTTTCCTTAAATGAAATTAAATCTTGGAAAAATATCAAGGTTTTTGTCAGCTCTAAATGGCAAGTAATTCTTAAATAAATTAAATCCCAAAATGTTGGTTTGATTGTCTTGTAAAGTAAATTTTGTATAGCTGTATCTCTGTTTCAGGCCCTCTTTAAAAAGGTAAGAAGTTTAGTTGACTCATTGAGAATTAGGCTATAACACTTGAGATATTTATGTCATATTCTTTCCTGTAAAGGTGTTAAGTATTTTGTGTTTCCAATTCTGGCTGACATGCCTTTCCCAGTAGCACCTTAATTAGCAAAAAGATAATAACCTCAAGTGATGCCATGCTATAGATTGGAAGGACAGTAGACACGTCTGTACAGAAGGCATTTGATTCTGCATGCAGATGCAGCATAATATTGATGAATATACAGGCCATCACTAGCTGTTGAAGCTGTTAGTTAATACTACCACCTAACTTTGTGATTCCCTTGCTGCAGATCATGATGCTTTATTTCAGGCATGAATTGTCTGCTTCTGTTGATTACATTTCTGGAAGGGTGCCAGCCGCAGCTGGCCCTTAGGGGTGTTAGGGGGATTGTATCCCAACCCAGGTAAGTGATCCCACCTTAAAAATGTCTGTTAAATCAGTGAGAGGTAATTTATTATATGAGGCCAGCAACACACAATAGTGTTATGTAATAGGAGGCTGGGATTTGCAAAAAGCAGAGCATATTTCCCTAAATTTGAAATTTCATATTACTGCGAATAATGGAAAATTGTATGTGCAAACCCCATGTTATTTCACTGTACAAAGTGCAAACAATGCATAAAGAAAGAAACATCTTAAATGGAAGCTTGAAACAAAACATTAAAAATAAAGTAGTGAAAAAAATATATTTTATATGTGATGGGTGGTTCACTGAGTAGCGCTGCTGCCTTACACTTCCAGATTTAGGGATTAAAATCCAGCCCTCTGTGTGTGTGAAGTTTCAGAGGTCTCCTTTTGTTGTGTGATATTCCTCCTGCAGGCTAAAGTCACGTGAGTAGATGGCCTGGCATGTCTGAATGCCCATTATGTTGCTGTCTTGACATGGCCGACCATCCTGTCCAGATTGTTCACAAGCCTTGTGCCCTGTGCTTCCTGGGATGAGCACTGGGCTCTGCCCTCTTTGACCAATAGCTGACAATTGGTTGGCTATATGAATAAATTATTGCAAAGAATATTAAATATGACTTTTAATAAATTAAACGAATAGTGGTTTAACAATTGAGATTTACTAAAAACTGTAGGTATACTTAACACTCAGAGGAATTTTTACTTTTCTGTTGACACTAATTATCCATAGTATTTGAAAGATAATGGACAATTAAATATAGGTGAGATATAAACATCAACACACAAACCACACAAAAAACAAAACACAAACGTGCAGATATATGATGGCAGGACATTGTGACAATGTTAAACACATTACTGAATAAAGTGGAGACATTTCCATTTTCTGAAAACACCAAGTATCGATAACAACTTTCAAAACAATATCTACAGTCCTAGATAGTAGAGCATTACAGCAAACAGGTTATTTTGGAGCATGTTCAGGCAGGAGAAATTTTGAGAAAAGGTATGGTTTTCTCAGACCTAGAGTTGATTCAGTTTCTATTATCTCTTTTATAGCCACAGAAAAAGGGTTTGGGTTACCTGTATAGGCCTGTTCTAGGAGGAGAATCAACTGAACGGAAAAAAACGGGTTTTGCACAAAAACACACACATATATATGCATTTGGTAAAATCCTTGAACAAATATGTTAAAGTAGGCTGTATTCAGTGGAAACATCAAAGGGCACACTCTATCTGTGGAACTGTATTGATAAATGTTCAAAAAGAAACAAAGTTACACCACTTCTGCAATTAAAAATATACAGACCCCAAAGGCATCCTCATTTTTTAACTTCATGTTTTTCAACAACATCAGCCATTGGGTTGGGATGTCATTCTATTAAAAGCATGATATTTTTTTCTTACCTTATGCACCTGTATGGTAAAGTAATCACTAGATTGGTGTTAATTTGTTTGTGTCCAAGAAAAATAAACGCTAATTCTGTTAATGCTGATGATTTTTATGCTAGTCATATTATTGTTACGTTCGGCGGACGGGCGAATGAGGGAGTAGGCGAGAGAATGCTATAAATGCATTTATAGAGCATTCATAATAAGCATGTAAGTATACGTTAATATCCTAACATATTTCAACAGCCTTAATATACACAAAAAATAAACATTATATGATAATAACAAACATTATAATCATTTAATCAGATAATGTTTGCTATTAATGTATATTAAAGCTGTTAAGGTATTTTAGGATGTTGGTATAGATACATGCTGACTATGAATGTTCTATAAATGCATTATGAATGTATTATGACAGTGCACTGAATGTTCTATTAATGCATAATGAATGGTTTATGAAGGTGCAGTTAATGTAAAGTGTTACCATAATTTTATATGAGATGGGCCCCTTCTGCGTATATACATGATATGAGTACCCTGGCCCATCTTCACTCTTTCCACATATGACACACATATCACAGTTATAATAATTCACATGCAAAACTAAAGGTATATAAGGTATAAATAACTGAGCACCAAAAGCCTGTCAGTTGATTCATATGAACATTAACCATCATGCATCAGTTCCAAACCTTTTTTGGCCTGTGACCCAATTTTGACATCACAAATTTCTGGCGACCCCATATACATTTTTTTCTAGAATTTTTTCTAGAAATTTTGATCATGTTTGTTATACCATGTTGCAAATACATTTGAACTCATTTATATTTATTGATATTTATGAACGTGAAAGAATATAGTTGTTTAAGATTGTATGTAGAGCTGGACGATATAGCCTAAAAATAAAATCTCAGATTTTTTCACAGTAATCAATTTTCCCCTCCCCTACTCAAAATCAAACTACAGATGACAAATAAATGGTTCAAAACAAGTTCTAACTTTATTTTGTTTTCGTTTTTTTTACTTTAGGGTTAAACAGACTTTGCAACGAGGACTTGTTTGGTCTGTGTCCGACGGCGCAAAACCGAACCAATTCCATATTACAGATGTAGCAACACCTTTCTTGGGCACAAGCTCCAGCTTTTGCAAGAGGGCCCAGCTGCAGACGCCTGTAGAGTGGAGCTCCATCGGAAATACGTCACCTCCGCAGGAAACACGTGATCTTTAAGGACGTAAAGTGGAGCTCCGGTTAGGGTTAGGGTTAGGGTTAAGATTAGGGTTTATTCGCTGTGACACAGAGATGAGGCCACGTGTTTCCTGTGGAGGTGACGTGTTTCCGGTGGAGCTCCACTCTACAGGCATCTGCAGCTGGACCCTTCTCAGCTTTTGCCCTGTCGTTGCCATGTTGTTTGTGAATCTGCTACAGTGTTTGGGTGCGCGCGCTAATTTACCCGTGAAGAACGGTGCGTCGCATTAGTTCCGCTTTTGGTGCTCGCGTGTAAAATAAGTAATAAAATCGATTTTCAAAAAACACATCATCCTGAACTGTAAATTCGAATTAATCGATAAAATCAATGTATCACCCACCTCTAATTGTATGTGGTGTTTTAATCATAATTTTTAAAAGAATAATAATTAGTTGAAAAAATATTTTTTATCAGTATTTTTTTATCAATTACATCATCCTGAACTGTAAATTGGGGTCGCGACCCCAAGGTTGAAAAACACTGTATTAATGGCTATATCTGTCTACAGGTCTCAATCTATGCACCAACTTTGCCACTGTAAAAAAATACCTTCTGCATGTAAAGGTATCCAAAACTTTGGAAGTAGCAAAATAATAATAATAATAATAATAATAATAATAATAATAGGGAAATTTACAAAACATATACCATTCAGGTTATTGCAGACACAAATTACTTATATGTGAGAAAGAACTAATGTGCTTGTTTGACATCATTTTGTTTCTGGTATAGTTTAGGTTCTTTGGCTATATTGTGCTAAGGAGATAATTTTACAAGACAAGCTTTAAATTTTTTATCAGTTATCTAGATAAATCCAAATTTCATCAGAATCATGAAGAACTTCTCTTAAAAATTAAAGTGCTCACAATGGCCAAATGACCATACAGACTCATGAATGTGATATAAACATAAGCATAAAGGATTTTTCAGCAAGGAATTCCAGTCTTCGACCAATAGTATTATGTGGTTCAGTGTTTTGCCTCAAATATTAGGAAAACACATCAGGTATTCCTGAATGGAATCATGTCAACACATGATTAGTTCGACACATTTTAAACATACCTGAAGCTGAAGCCCAAAGTATGGTTACAGAAAAACAGTCCCTGTCTGATAATGTTTTAATGACCTATTCCTACTCTCTATAATTGTTTTCCTGTTAGAGCAAGGCCATTTACAGGGTATTAATAATCAGATTACTGTAAATGTAGTCATTCAAATCATAATCACAAGATCACATGCAACATGGGCTCTAGGTGAAAATGCTTGCATACTAATTAAGATGTAATGATCACACACTGATACAAATGGTAGTGTAACTGGGACCACACACTTAATTTACTGTTTTGGCTTTACATAGTAAAATATATCACATTAGGCTGCAAATTTAGCTGACTGCCATTAACTCAAGATGACACTTCACTCACACCAGATTATTCCCTCTTTTTGGTTAATATATGTGAACTAAAACAAATACTTCTGAAATGGAACACTTATAGCTCCATAGACCCTATGGCTACTATGTACATAAAGGTTCCTTGATAGTGCTTAAAGCCCCACCTTTTAAAAGATGTAAATGACAATTGATTATCAGATCTTGTTTATGATTCATTCAAGAATTCTGTAGCTGGAGCTTTGCTTAACAAGCCAGCAGACAAACTTACCTCTCAGTCAGTCCACATCAATGCTTAGTTCATAATCTTCTCTACAACAGTTTTAATTGAGTAAACAAAGACAAGCCAAATATTACATAAGCAACAAACAACAACAATTAATAACAATAATAATAATACATCTTAAAATTCTTGATTCAGACAGAAATATAGACATAATTTTCAAATATCTGTCTCTTGATATTCAAGTGATATAATCTAAAGTATCAATTCAGAACAATGCAGGATACAGTGTACTACCTTGTATTTGTTTACTCATACAGGTGTTCTTTTGTTTGGGCTTTAAAAAAAATAGGACCATTTCTCATATAACCTTCAGCTGTAGAGCTTGTAATCTGTGGAACCAATGTCAGAGATGACCCCAACTGTTATAGACTATCTTATCATAACATTTTAAATAACACTGAAGAGTGTTATTTATGTGAATAGTAACATAACATTTATGGCTCAAAAAGTGTTTGTATGACTGGGTTTTAAGTAAGAACTTGATGTGTTTTATTTTGGTAGTTACTTGACAAATTATCAATCACATATGTTCTTTAAAAGTATATTTTGATCAGGATATCAACTTCTAATAGAAAATAAAGTTTAAGTAAATTTATACAAGGTTATGAATTCTAAACTGACAAATTATATTTGTTGTGTCAAAGAATGGATGAAATTCAGCTTTTATCTTCTGCCTCAATGGGTTTTGTGAGAAGCATTTATTTTCAACAAAAAGGAGCCTCATAATATGAATAATGATGAAAAACGAGGCTTACAATGGTCCTCAACCTGGGTTGCTGAGGTTTCCTTTTAAGCAATTTGATTTGCTTATTTGAGGAATCCCAGGATCCCAGTTGGGGATACAAGTTAGTCTTAGATATGGGTTAAATTCTGATTTATTTTAACCTAATCAAGAGTTTTGACTTATTCTGCTGCATTGTCCTCAAATTTTACACTGAAACGTTTTTACTACCCTGTGAAGCCACTGAAAAACCCTGCCCTATTCTTATATGCCATTGGCAAAAGAGGAAAAGAATGGCAGGAAACAATGCCTGGCATTAAACTTGATGAATCTCCCTTTGTACAAAGTGTACAGAGCGTTAGGAAAAAACACATTTTTAGTTGTAAGAGTTCGAGACATCTGCACTTTTCATTTGTGTTCTCACTTTCTGAAACATTTTAGGTGAATCTTAATCTGTGTATATATATATATATATATATATACACACACACACACACACACACACACACACACACACACACACAGAAGTAATAAAGTTAAGGTGTGGGTTTGTCAACAATCAACCAA
>JAOYFF010000007.1:25351810-25362739 GCA_025773925.1 Cryptomyrus ogoouensis | reverse complement strand
ACACACACACACACACACACACACACACACAAACATATTTTTAGTTCTAATAGTTCAGGACATCTGCACTTTTCATTTTGTTCTTCTCTGTTTTGAACCTCAGCGTAGCTTCTGCCAGCAGTATTAAACCAGGATTTAAAAATGCAGATTTATTTGAAAATAAAGAATGATCGCTTATTTTTTCTACAGCTGTGTGGAAATTAAGCAGCTGTGTTAATGTGGCAATATTATCATTGGCTAATCCCAAAAGGCATTTTGTTCTTCTTCTGTAATACGTGTAACTGCATATAATACATTTTTTTGCAAAAAGAATTTTTTCGAGTATTTCTTGTTGCTGTTTTTATTCATTCATTTGTTCATTAACTCATTTTCATTCATTTAGTTTGCCTGCTGACACCCAGGTAGCCAGCAGTGGTGATGGCAGGCCTATAGTGGCTTCTTAAGTGAAGCAAACTGTAATGGAGGTAGAAACATTTTAACTATTTTAGTCTATTTATTTGATATTAACAATTACCATATACAACACAAAATATAGTATAAATATATTCATTTTATTTATAATGGTATTTACATTAAGCTTATCCTAAAAGTATATGTATAATAAGAATAGGTGGAACACAAGTGCACAAAATAAAACAGACCTAAAAACCAACCTAAAACCCTTCGATCCTTCACAGAAAGCTTTTGCTTTCCATGAAAGTAACTCAAACATGAGTATTAAAGTTTAAGTCTCCTAATGGAAGACAATCCCCCTTGTCAATTAACATTACTTCACACACATTCAAAAGTGGCAGTGTCAATAATACAGAGATTTTCATATACAAAAATAAGTTTTCTTGTCGTTCAGTGTGATGTATAATACAAACACAAACATAAAAAAATTACATCGATTTAAAATATAGGCATTGTTTTCTGCAAAACCTGGATAGTCTTTTAAGTCCTAGCATCACTGGAAGTCCTGGGACTCCAAAATTCATCTGGTGTAAAAATTCGACATTCTTAGGCCTTTAATTAGATTGACTTAATTGCACTTAGGTTCGCTATGAAGAGTGGCCGTCCGTTAAACCTTATCTTCTGAGTCTTGGTGATAGTGAAAAGAGGTACTCTGGTCGTTTATTCTCCTGCTACAACTTTCTGCACTTGGAAAAGCTTAAATGGGCAAAATTGCATTATGATTAGATTCTGCATATTATGAACGAATTTATCCATTTACATTAATACATTTGTAAAATATCCCGCTTGCATTTGCAAATTCAAATGCACGTGTGACTGATAATTACTTGGTATTTACCTGATCAGTATCTGTCAAACCAGGTAGTAAAATTTAACAACTCTTGCTCCTCGTAGCTTAGAGTCTCATAGCCTGCTTCGTCTGAGGAATAAGTGGAGTGAGGCGATTCTGGTTCAGCGGAACAGCTGTTCGAATGAGTAGGAGACGGCACCCCGCAGTGGAAAGCCGCTGACACCGCGTCGTGTTCGTCCAGGAGCTGCTGGAGCGCACGGATATACTCCACAGCTGACCTCAGTGTTTCCACTTTGCTCATCTTCTTGTTAGTCGCCCCGTTGGGCACGTGCTGGCGCAAGGTCTGGAAGCCTATGTTGACCTGTTTGACCCGGTTCCTCTCCCGCTCGTTGCGCCGCGCAACTGCCATCGGCTGCTGTTGAGGGATGTCGTATCCCAGTCCGTTGAAGCTGAGCCTCCGTTTGCACCTGAGGAGTTCTGGCGTACTAGAACGCTGTCTTTTCAGCACTTTGCTTTTGCTTTGATGGACCCCAGTGTTGGTGACGCTGCACGTTTCTTCCGAGGATTGCAATGCGATTTTGGCGCAGTGTTGCCCAAGTCCAAAAGAATATACACTATGTATTATCTGTGCTGTTGTGACAGTAGTGCTTGCCATCTCTTTTTAAAATCTAAATTACTTAAATATAATAGTTGCACAGACACAGTGCTTTGCCTTCGTTTCTTTCGGTTTGGACGTGTTCCTGCTCCAGAGAAGGAACTGAGATTCGAGATTTGTATAGTATCAACCCCACTAGGGGATGTGTGACAGCCTTTAGCCGCACTCCTCTTTTCTATACGCGTCCCACAGCCCACCGCTTTCGAACAGCAAGCTTTTCTAAAAGTCCCCGCCCCGCTGTGTGCCTCTTCAGTTCATTGGTTTCGTGAGCCAGGCGCGTGGCTCTGTTCGCTTAATAATAAACAATGCAAACAATGCAGAAACTTCGCAGCGACTGGGCCACGCGCTTATCTCATTTACATTCCAATATATGCGAGCCGATTCAAACTTTCAGTAACCGGTAAAAGGGGGAAATAAACATAAAAAGTGAATGATTTGGTTCTTGCAGATGCCTTTTGAATCTGACAATGCACCCCTGGTTGCACATTAATAGTGCATTTTTTTTCCACCCCTCAACCTTCGCTTCACCGATCACTCCTGTCAGGTTTATATAAATTTCAATATAGCAGGAGCGCTCCCCTAATCTGATCTATAACTACCCATTTTGAAAATGTGTAACTATATAATATTTTTCGCTAAACATTTGACATTACACTTATGCTTTCCAAATGAAAACTAGACCAGAAAATGAGTTTAATTTTTCTGTAACCCCCGCCCCCCTTTAGTTTCCTTTAATAATTCGATCCTGCTTTTTGAGTGCACATCCAGTAGCAACGCGCCACTCTCAATTTCACTGCAATCGGACATTACCCACTCTGTTATAACTTATTATATTGTATATAGGCATCATGCTAGAAATTCTGATTGTGTATTAGGGAAAAAGACGATGTAAACAAACATGCACAGATAGCATCCTCTTGCGGTTTTGCAATGGCTTTGCTGGGATACGTCGTTGGTTTTCGACGTACATTTCTAAGGTATTTCCGTTTTTTTTGTTTAACTTTTTGACGTAAATGGTATTAATGCCATTGTAGTATTAGTAGGCTAGCTGGAATTAAAATAGCATCTGGATAAAATTATGGTGCTGTTTTACAGTATATTGTACCATATATACCGTAAATCGTGTTTTTTGTCGAAAATGTATGATCAAAATAGGTGTTGAGAAAATAAAGCTAATGTAGATGTCATTCATACGAGACGTTTTTAACGGCACATAGTGTTATTCATAGAAATTTATTACTGCTGCTATTTTGTTTGCCGGTGATATTAATTCTTTCGTTTTTCTGCAACTGCTTGTCTTATTCAGGGTCATGGGGATAATATTAATCAAAACAGACAATTCTTTTTTAGAAGGAAGTGGCCAACTATTGAATATATGTTACACCTTCAATGAAAGCTTGAAAAGAAAAACTGCCTCAATAGCAGATTACCGCAGAGGTCGACTATTCTTTAATCAAGGTCAGTGTATCATCTTGTCAAGTTTGAAAAAAGGATTTAATAGAGCTGAAGTTCATGGATATACAAAATGGTGAGCTGGTCACATTAACATAAAAGCTATTGAATAACAGGCAATTTATAATCCTGAAGGATTTATATAGAATAAAGCAATTGTTTGCGGTAGGTAATCAGTTTTGCAGCGTCATATGTTGGCGTTACGTCTCATTTTCTTGATGACAGAAGGAGGAAGCAATCTTACTTGTTCACCTTGTTCTTGAATGACATTTTGGTTTCAATAGGGAGAATTTTGAATAATTTTAATTAGATGAATTCCGGAAAATAAGTCATTAAATGCAATATTTGATGGCACTCCATTTAGCTATTTATTATCATGGCATGGCATGGCATGGTGCATGCAGGAAAAGGGTGACGATCCACTTGCAGTTCTGAGATAAACAAGGATTTATTTAATTAAATTGAACACACTAGGGAACTGAACATATTAAAAGGACCACACAGAGTCAAAAACTAAAATTAGAACCAACTAAAGAAACCATAAAACAATAACACCAGGGAACAGAGAAATGCAGGGAGCAGCACTAAGAAACAAACAGAACTCCTAACACACATGAAGAGAGTGGACACAGGCACTTAAACACACACAGGCAAGCAAGGTAAACAAATTATTAACAAATGAACAAATCAGAGGCACAGGGCAACAAACAAGCAACAGATGAAACAAATTAACACTAACATGCACAGAAACGAAGGAACTAAACAGACACTGAAATTAGGCAACATAACCATTAACTGGTAATACAACACTAAGATAATAAACATGGAACAGAAATACAAAACAAAACCAGAACAGAATACAAGCAGGGCAATCTTTCAAAGGAGACACAAAAAACACAGGAGAATGGAAACCCATTGATTATAAATAGACCAGCCTCAAACCCATGACTAAGAGAGTCTTTGCCACACGCTCACACTATCTGGAAATTCAGGGAACAGGAAAACACACTAGGGATTTAGACACATTGGGGCTGACAGGGAGGAGACACGAAGGGCAGGGTCGGGCAGGCACTGACCCAGACAATTTATAAAGTGGTATAAATATATATCCTGCAATATGCAATTATCCCCTCCTTGTCTTCATTGATCTGTCTTACACACTTTTTATACAGTTCAGGGTCCTGTAGATCAGGATTAGAATGTATTCCAAGAACCACAATGCACAAGGCAAGGAACAAACTGTACTGGGCGCTAGTCCACTGCAGGGTTCAAGCACTGGGTCAATTTTGAGGTGCCAGTTGTTCTGACTGCATGTCTTTGGACTACAAAAAGAAAACCAAGTACCCAGCGGAGATCTGCTCAACATAGAGACTACAAAGACGACGCACACTGTGCTCCATCCCATTTATTTGATCCATTTAATTCATGTATAATAACTCTGAATTAATTGACTAATATCTTGTTTATATATCCAGCAGAATGAGAGACGCAGGATTAGACATGAAAAACAAACAAAACTAGTTTTATTTATCTCAAAAGTACAAAACTGATAACAACCAGGATCTTTTATAAAAAAAAATTTTTTTTAAATGGGGGCCGCGGAGGAAGGCAAACCATGAGCAATACTAGGTAATAACATTAATGATAGATCTGGAGAACACAGGCCTGAGAAGCACTTAAATACACAATCAACGAGGGAGCAAACAATAGACAACTGAACGTGATTAACACAAGGGTAGGAAGGAGCGGTAAGACAAACGTGCTAGTCGTGGCTAGTTAGAACCACGCCAAGGAGGAGACAGGAGGGTCAAGCAGATATAGTGGGTAGGACATGATATGCTACATGTTCTGCCAAGCAGATTGTGCTCATTTTGAGGAAATGTATATTTTGCAGCATGGACAATATCCCCTTGGGAATTTTCCTGGATTTCCAGGATATTGTTCATTTTTTTTCCTCTGTAAATCCAGGAACTAATTATTTGCATCTGATGCCAGATTTTCTCATCATAAGTTTTTGAGTTTAAACCATAATAAATCTGTTTGCTTTACAATGAGATTGATGAATCTATAAATACTGTAAGGTGTTTCCATTCACTGTGATGCTAAACGGAAAGAAAAGTTTGATTAATAAATCATTAGTCATCCTTGTGCCTGCAGCTTCTCTGTGGACGGACGGACGGACAGTGAATCATTAGTGGTGGCTATACCCACTATTCTTTGGATACAGACATGAAACAGATATATGGAAAACTGTTTAACCAGTCTGCAGTCTAACTCAGGAAATACTGAGCAGAAGGTAAGGGATACCCAAGATGGGATAGCAGTCCATGGTAGGGTACAATATGGGTAAGTACCAGATCACCTAAGCACATGTTTTTAAAAAGAAGGATTACACTGGAGTTTTTGTTGTAAACCAACACAGCCTTCGCAGCCACAGATAACAGGAGTCAAACCCACAGCCCTACTGGTGTGAAGTCATCATGCCACAGTGCTAGTTGTGTGTCTTTCCTAACCATTTTCCAGCTGCTTATCCCGACCTTTGGGATTTTACATTTTATTCATTCACCATATGGTGTTTGGCATTTATTAAACAAAACATTGTGCACTAACATGTATAACATTATATAATGTTATGTTTGATGTTCTTCTTTCACCTCAGGTCATAGTACTTCTGTAATACAAATTTCTGTAGTACAACACAATGTCCACAACTAAGGGTAAGCTCAACTATTCATATGAACAGAACAATGCAGTCTTTTCTAATAGGGCATCATAGCCCCATCATTTCCCATTTAGCATTGAACTGTCCAAGTATGTACTGGAAGTCATGGTCAGATAAAGCCAAAATAACTACTGTAAATAGCAGGGATGACACCCCCTAAACCAGACACCTACAAAAACATGGCTGCGATTTGATATTTTATTCATGAAAATCACAAATTTGACAAGGTGCATCCTCAGCTGAGGCCACCACCCTCTCTAAATAACTCTGACTTTGTGTCAAGTATACAGACTCAACTCTAATTACAGTCATACAGGGGCAAAATGTACAAAAATTACTTAAGGTACCAATAAAAGCCAGCATACCCCACCCAGAATAGGGTTACCAGGATCCACCCCTGGAGCTGGACCAACATCTTAGCATAAAGGTTATATTGTATCTATCTCTGAACCGTCATCGGCAGCCTTCATCCAAAAATCCTGGGTGGGCCAGAAAGTTTTCATTTAATTAAAACAAGCGAGTAGAGCAAGCTTTAGTCCCAGCATAATTACAAAGCTGTAGATCGTTTCCTTGTGCATAAAAACAATATACCTCATCTATTGCCCTGCCCCTTTTACTTTAACACCCATCTCACTGTTTACACAGCCCATAAAATGTGAGGGACTGCCATAACATTCAGGGTGTACAATGGTCTACTGCCCTGTGCTGCCTGGGATAGACTTATGGTCCCCTGTGACTCTGACTAGGACAAGCATGATAAAATAGATGGATGAATGGTTTACAGTCTATTGGAAAAAAAATCTGTAAAATATTTTTTAAAATAAAATCACACGTAATCACACCTAGTTATTGTAGTAATTCACTGAATGTACTGTTTATAGGAGTTTGCAATAAATACATGTTTTTTGTGCAATCAGTAATTAAAATAGCTGTCATCCTAGTAGACAAAGTACACGTGCATTGGACAAGGTACAAATGGGGGCTCCTTTTTACATCCACAATGGCTTCCTTTTGCAGGGCTTCTCTTAACTGGTTGAAGCATAAAGAGAGATGGGATGCATGTTTGTATTGCGTTGTGTGTACTCAGTTTCAGGGGCATGAGCCTTTCTCAAATTTTGCAAGCAACATAACAGGTCACAAAATAATTTAAACAGTTCTGTTAATCATTTTTAAATATTCAAAACTTTAAATATTGCAAGACCATTCTCACAATTATACCATTATGCAGATGTGGTTCCTTGGATTGTCTTTTGGTAGCCATATTTGATACATCTTCTAGTAGGTTGCATCAAAGGCCAGGAAATGAGTCTGAAGATGAGCTTATAGCAGCCCAGATGCATTTATTAGCACAGTTGTCATCAGATGCCATTTGCCAAATAGATATGAGGTACATAAAAGAGAATAGTAGCACATGGGCTAATAGACAAGATAAGACAAACCCATGTGCAGAGGGAAGTGAGAGTCCTGGGGTAAGCTGATAAAGAGGCTGAAGTCATTTCAAGCAAAGTCATGTGGGGTGTCACTGTTAGAGGCTCGGGAGACATTTTCAAAGTGGCTTTGGGAAGCAGAGCTCAGCTGCTGGGGCGCCTTGCTGGGTCAGGGAGATTTCACACAAACACGCCTTCAGGGTTGAGGCTAGAAATAATAGGATCGAGCAGGTTCCGCGGGTGACCCAGAAGCCGCTTGGCCGTAGATTGAGGGGGCAGTGCTGCATGACATGAGCCAGAACCTGTCAGACACACAAAGGGCAATAAAGAGGGCATCACTTTTTATGCTATATGGTCTGGGGGGGGGTTGAGCTGGATGAAAAACAAGCTGAACAGTAAAATTAAACTAATAGAACACCAATCTTCATTTTCTGTGAATTTCTGTGAAGGAAATGATCACATGTGGGATTTTAAGAACATGTAATAATCAATAGTTGCATTTTGCATATATGCCAATGTCCACCTGTTCTCATTCAAGCACCCACCCTTGGTCACTTCAGACATCTTTGGGTTTTAAGCATACCATTGTAGGATCCTTTAGGGAGGAGATGCATCTTTTCAATTTTCTCCAGATGTTCTAGGTCTGTGTGAATGTGGGTTCCCGTCTGCTGGATGAACTGCTGCAGGTTGCATTGTCGCAGCTCCTTGTTCAGCTTGTCCATTTCCTCTGTCTTAGCCTGGGGGGGAGAGTTGCATGAAATTTTTTGGTCTGTTACTACAGGAGGCTCGACCTCTATGACAGTCTAGTTAGGGTGACCAGATAATCCATGTCAGGGAGGACACTTTGAGCTACAACACAGATTTATAAACTACTATTTCAATTAACAGGACCTGGATTTCACTTAACCACTGAGTTCTTGCTCAGTGCTGATTGGTCAGTCTCATATAATCATGCATGTCTCACTAATGTTAATGTGAAAGAGCTGAATGAGTCTTTCAGTCAAGGAAACAAACCAGTCAAAGCACAAATGGAACTGAACTTTTTAGCCAAGTACAGGAGCCTTTCAGTTTCAAAGTAATTTGTAAAACTTAATGTATCGCAAAATGTCATCCCTGAAATGATACCCTAAGACTGAGTGACATACAATTCTTCAAGATTTTTAACAAATCGTTGTGAGAAAAAAATGTGGTGGCTCAGTATTACCAGAAATAATTGCAATATTTTGTTCACCCAGTCATCTGTTCCTGAATGCATTTACAATTCGGCCACATGGGGGCAGTGGTTACGAACAACACACTGAATTTTGGCGTTAAAAATAAGACATTTTGCGTTTTCTTCCTGCATTTTATATCTTTCTTGTTTCAAAATGTACAACCAAAACCACAGATAATAAACAAAGTAAAATCCTCATTATGTGTCGCTGAATTAAGGCTGGGTACCGAACTTCGGTACTTTTGTGGTACCGACCGAAATGCTCCAATCCTACCGAGGATCGAAAACTTAATCTTCTGTCGGTGACAAATTCCGATACCCGAACAGTAAATCTCAGTGACTGTGATCTACTAAGCACGCAGTATATTTATTTAAAGATCTAACGTCGCTGAAACGTATTAGCACGATAACGTTACGTCGTTTTTTTTATTTTGTGGACAGATTTATCTATGAATTATGAACCTATCGCGGGTCGTATAAATAAAATCAGGGCTCTCAAGTCTCACAAATTGCCCGTGAGACACATTTCAACCAGTTCACACGCCACACCTTGTGTTGAGATTAAGGGATAATGCCCACCAAGGTGTCCCGTTATATAGAATTTATAGACGAGGCGCAGGCATAGGGAGTAGAGATCTTCGCCGAGTTCATAGCTGTCCCAAATTTATACATATACAGTTAATAGCCACCTACCAGCTAATCATATAATTAATTTTCTGCAAGCAAGCCATTACATGGATGCGCACAAATACGGCGTGGAGACAAGGTGGGCGTGGCAGAGCAAGATCCGATGAATGTGGTAGGCAGGGCTCTGAACTGTCACGCATTGACCAAGAGACCCGCTGCGCCCCAACTTTTGATTAAACTTGGGATTTAAATATAAATAAAGGCTATGTCCTGTTATGATCGCGACCAATCCCCCAGTAACCAATCAATTACGAACAAAACGACTTGTTCAAATAAAAGATTAGTGCTGTAATGTTTAATGTACTCTTGTTGTCGTTGAAATTGATTTCAAAACATACTGGTATCGAAAAAAAAATATTGTTCAGGCACCGATATCGAAATAAACGTATCATTCGGTACTGCTATCGAAAAATTTGAACGATGCCCAGCCCTACTCAGAATTATTATTATTATTATTATTATTATTGGGGGGGATCAGATTAACTTTCTTAAAGATGATTGGCAGTCAGCTGCCAATTTTTGAAGGTGCTGACTTAGCTAAAAACCTAGATATAAATGAGCATAACAGCATAAGATAGATAGATAGATAGATAGATAGATAGATAGAAACATAAATATGCACACGTTGTGTAAAGGAAAGTAAGAAAAACTAAATAGACAAGTGTCTTAATCACAGAATACAAATATTTATGAATTATAAGAAGTGCAGTGTGTCTCAGTGCCTATATCTGAGTTAGCCTCATCTGGTCAATTTCCCTAAGTGTGTTTTAGCTCTACACTGTGATATGATAACTAGAAGGAGGATATTCACTAATCATAATATGCTGTACTCTTACACTTATCATTTTTACTTTACATTTATGGTTTCTCTGATCTGTAGTTTTACTATGTCTCAACTACACCTAGCAGGCATGATGCTGGAAATGGCCAGTGGTAAATACATTGAATGCATCGACAGCAAGTGAAACTCACTTTCTTACTGTACAATGCCATCTTTAAATGTGATCATCTGCTCAAAGTCTGAGAATATGCTAACTTAAGGCTTGTTGTACATTTTTTATTGTCTATTCAATTTTGAATGCCACAGATATAAGAAGCATAGCAGGAAAGTACACCCACACACCCACAATGATGACTGCAGCTTCTTTTTTTTGGGGGGGGGGGGGAATTCTGATAAGCATGTATATTTTTTCTGATTGTATATATTCTTCTTGAATTCTGTTTGTGAAGATGCAACTGATCACCCCTGATATACTCTTCATAAGATATAAACAAAATGCAACACTTTTGACATTTATAGTTTTTTGATCGCAGTCACAGATTTTCCCCTTCTGGGGACCAAGAAAATGTCCCCACAAGTTCAAAATAACAGGTTTTTTATCACATTTTGAGGACATTTGGTTCCCACAATATAATATATACACAACCCCCCCACCCCTGCCAACCCCCCCGCACGCACCCCCACCCACGCCCAGGGATGAGCCCCATAAGCGATTCTCACCCATTGTGCCCCCGGCTTAGGGACTATAT
>JAOYFF010000007.1:25332303-25351800 GCA_025773925.1 Cryptomyrus ogoouensis | reverse complement strand
ATATATACACAACCCCCCCACCCCTGCCATCCCCCCCCCCACACACACACACACACACACACACATATGCACATGAGATGGGATTCTAACCAATTGTGCCCCCAGCTATGCCACTATACCACTATGCCACCCCTAAATACATCCATCCGTCCATTTTCTATAGCCACTGGTCCTATTCAGGATCGTGGGGGTCCAGAGCCTCTCTCAGAAGCTACAATCACAAGGCAGGGAATGATGCAGGATGGGGAACCAACTCATAACAGGGCACACACACCATTTGGCAACTCCAGTAACTTTAGCCAGTTTTTGGATTGTGGAGGGAAACCAGAAAACAGAGGAAACCCTACGACAACACAGGGAGAACATGCAAGCTCCACATACGTGGAACCAGGGTGGAGACTCAAACCCTGGTCCCAGAGGTGTGAGACAGCACTGTGCCACACCTTCCTAAACACAGTATGTATGTTTATTTATAGAAGATTTTTAAATGAAACATTAAAAGTATGTATCCAATGAATTTACAGAGTACTGCCATGTGGCCATGCAGTTTCTCTTCTGAAGAGTCACATAAGAGGTATGCAGCCCTTTTTGTGAATTAGCTGCTTACCTGCAGCAGAGCCTCTGTGCTCCCAAGAACTTTTTCAAGCTCTGTGAGAGAAGACTCCAGGTCCTCTCCATGCTTCTGCTCACTATTTAGCTCCACCTTAACAGACCCCAATGACTCCTCGAGGTTTGACAGTGCTACGAAGGACTGACGTCTGATGTTCTCCAGCTCGATCTCCTTCTCCAGATGCCCAGTGTGGACTGTTAGGTCCTGCAGGCTGGTATCGTAGCTGTCCAGCATTTGGTGCAGTTTCCTCAGCTTGTGGTTCAAGGCAAGTTCCTGATCTTCCTCTGTGTGTAGCTTTTGCTCCAGTTTTGCCTCTAGCTTTGTCTCTGGTAGCTCATAGTCAGAAGCAGTCATCTGTTCCCAGACAAGCATCTCCTGCTCCATTGCGTTCAGATGGACCTCCAGGTCATGCAGCCTTGTTTGCTGCTGCAGAACTTGCTGGAAAAGCTCGTCCTTGGACACAGTGACAGACGAGCAAGGGGGAGGTGTGAAAGCTGACCTTTTCAAATGCTTGGGCTTCTTTTTGAGTGAGCTAGAGTGACCCAGGTTGAATGTGTGAGACCGTCTGGGTTCCTTGTGTTTGTGAAGTTCTAACACATGTAGTTTGGGGCTGGTAATTCCTTTTTCCGAAACTGTTCTGTCCTGATTAGTGGGACCAATGCGACGCAAGAAGAACTGGATGTCACTGACTTGCTGACCTAGCTTTGTCATGGAGTCCAGCAGTTTCTCATTAGCCAGAAGCTGCCTTTCATAGTCTCTCAGCCTCTGGATCAGAACATATCGACCCGTCTGACCTTATTTGAGCAGAAAAAGTAATGGTCAGTATAATGGTGAAACCATCAGCTTTGGTGTTGATCTAAGGAACAGGAATGAATTTCCAGTCCTGGACGACATACACCGTGTTCAATAACTAATACTTTCTGTGATACAGGTACACAGAAATGAGATCTTAAACTGAAAAACAGAATACCAGCAGAAAGCAAAAAGTTGGGCTTACCCATGGCTTTGGCGAGGGTGATGACTACATCCTGACAGGAGGTCTTCTCAGACAGGCCACACACCACCCGTAACACCCCATCCACCCACACCTTCAGCTCCATCGCCACCCTACAGCTTCGCCCACGGTCACGGCAGCATGACACCAGTACCTTCAAAAAGAGCACCTTCTCTCTTCCAAGCCCCTTTCTACTGTAGCAGTGTCTAGTGAGAGTGAAGGAAAATGTAGAAGTTACATTAATATTATTCAAAAGCATTCCTATAGCAAGTAAATGTAAATGTCACATTAAGGCTCACATTTTAAATATTCATATTAAATTGTCCAGCTCAGAAATATTTTATTTTTTTCTATTTCGCATAGATCACAGGAAATATGCAAATCACACTTTTTCTATCGAACAAGATGCAGTTTGTTTTTCCTGCCACCATAAGCCCTGTAATATCACACACTTCATTGTGTTCCCTAGATGCCTGGGTGGCTTTATCAAAGGACTCTTGTAATTCCAGTTAATGATGTCTTGCTCAAAAATATCTGTTGCCTCTGCTGAGTTAAGCTTGAATCTGTAAACCACAATACACACTAAATACATTCATCCAGTTGAAGCTAGTAAACCAACACTAGAGTCTTTCGAAAAACAATCAACACTTACCTGGAAGATCAAAACTATAATCACAGGGGCATACAATTCCATTCAATTTTGAAAAGATCAGAACTATCCAATTGCTTCAATATCGTATTAGGAGCATCTAAACCTTTCTAGTATCACCAACTAGGTCGTGACACCAGTAGTGCTATAAACAGAGTGTCCCTAAAATCTCCTAAATGTCCATACAAGTCATCTACTGCAGGGATATTCCAATTAGGTATCAACATTCTCTTTGTTAGTTGCCTTTCACTAGATTAAGAAGTGCAAACTAAAGCAAGAGGTAAAAATGTATTAAGGAGCTTTTCCTTCATTTTGAAAAATAGACGCTGCCTGCAAACTGTAGAGTATCCAGTAACCCAAGCCTATTAAAAGATACTCACATTTCTTTTGCAAAGTAAATCCATTTTGTTTTGCACGTACAAACACTGCCTTGTTGAGGACAGTGAGTTCCTGTTGATATATGCAGGAAAGAGTCACTGGGTAGAGATCCGACAGTTGTAATAGACCAAAAGAATCCATCCCGAACAACTTGCCCATCCTGTGAAACAAGGCTGTCAGAAGCAGAGGACGCAACCAATCCTGCTCAATCTGATTGGGGGGTGAAAGGTGTGGCAGAGAAACCATTTGCCTAACTGCACTCTCGCATTCCCGCGTGCTCATCCACTAGATATTTAAATTCTGAGTCAAATGTGAATCACAACTGGAATCTTGCTCCACCCAAACGGTATCACCTCAGGGTTTGCCCACAAAGTTTGAAACATAGTCCTTTAACAAAAGCGCTTTTCTGCACAATAGTCCTCATCAGAATTACAATGTAGAATGATAACTTAGGCACACTAATTGATCTCTTTGTATTTCAGAATTCTTATACAGTATCTAATCTTTCAAAGGAATTTTGTGATTATCTAGTAAAAGCTCATTGCAGTGACTTGCCCTTACTCTGCACCTGTGTCTGCCTAGGAGGTGTGAATGGTCTTCATAGTATAACCCTACCCACACTCTAGATAAGGGAGAGAACAGAAGACATTTGATACACACTTTCCAAATCAAAACTGGGTAAGAAATAGGACAGAGGGGCAGCACTGTTGTCTCATTCCTCTGGAGTTGGGGGTTTGAATCCCACTTCCTGTGGAGTGTGCATCTTTCCCCTATGTCATGCGGATTTCTGTAAAGTACTCTGGTTTCCTTCTACTATTGAAAGCAAAAAAAAATCTTCAAGACATATTGTGTTTTTATGAGTCTGATAATAGATATCCTTATCTCGGTTTAGTCTGTTATTGAAGTAATTACATTACTAAGTCAATTCCTGCCTAGTGAGACTGAAATCAAACCTCTCGAATGGAAATTCTGTGATGCTTGTATCCACCACCACAATGGGCTGAACATTCAGAGTGAGAAATAAAAGCACCACTGTGACAGATGTAAAGTGATACAGCGCACCAGGGAACAAAAGGCTCCTTCAGTGCTACTTTGTGGAAGCTGTGCAGCTTCTTCAATCCGTCCGAAACAATGATTACAAAAACTGGCCGGCTAAGGTTACAATAACACTGACCGGCCAATGTGCGCCCCAGAGTAGGGACCTGAATCCTGACTGGTAATGAGTAATCAGTCAGGATTATTCAATATCAGAATCAGGGCAGACGTATAACGTGCATTTGTACCATAGCAAATACTCTAATGAAAAACTGCATTTTTAGGGCAGTAGAAGTTCCAGTACTATAACACTGGATAGTATTGTAAATTACATTAGAATTATAGCTGAGAAAAATTAAATTAATTTAGTTTATATATCTAGGAAGTCCTGCCTCCACATGTGTTAGTGTTGCCAAATGGCATTCTTTTTTGAGATCCCTGAGTAGATAATATAAAATGCATTAATATCTTAATAACTCATATATCTCGTGCACTTCCTGCTGATGACCTGCATACAGCTATATAACTCTCATCTCAGCACCACAGCTGTGGAAGACCCAGCAATGAGACGTCTGTCTTCCACTCACAATGGTCACATCTGTTTCACCTGATGGGGTCCGTGCTGCACAGGAGAGACCAAGGGTATGCAGCTGTTTGCAAACACAGGAAAAAAACATGCCTGAACCACTACTGCAGTCCAAGACACCAAGCTACAACCACAGGAACATAAATAAAAACGAAGAGTAGTTTCTCCAAGACCAACTTAAATAAGCTTTTTCATTTTTTTTCCCAATGTGAAAGTATTATTTAAAGTAGTATTTAAAATGACACCTTAAAAAAATGTATTTTGTTTTTCGTAAATGTATGCAAAGACCAAACATCTACTTGTTTGGTAACAAAGTGAAGATTGAAAAGGTGGGCTTGTGTTTGTTTAGTAAATCAACATGTTTAGCAAAAGAGACTAGTAAGCACAACTGAATGACATTTGTTCTAGAGATATTTATAGAGAGCGCTGTGGGTGACTGCCATAGGACACTATCTCTGTGGCTATGCTTCCAAACCAATGTGACCCTGGTTGTTCATTTAACACAA
The DNA here is from genome assembly GCA_025773925.1 of Cryptomyrus ogoouensis. NCBI lineage: Eukaryota > Metazoa > Chordata > Actinopteri > Osteoglossiformes > Mormyridae > Cryptomyrus > Cryptomyrus ogoouensis. The sequence goes on along the minus strand of JAOYFF010000007.1, from coordinate 25,347,042 downwards.
TGACTGAACTACAGCAGAAATTTACATTACACTTCCTGTTTCTATGCATCAGATGCAAAGGAAAAGGTTTTTGTAGTTTCTCATCCCTGCCAGCAGCACAAAGAGCTGCCCGGCTTCTGGAACAATCAGTTGAGAGGACAAGAAGTGCAGGAAAACCTCTTAAGAACATCTCAGGGAACATCTTTGCTCTGCTCAGTGAATTTTCCCATAGATAATGAGGCACTGCATGACAAAGCCCGGGCTGTTAGTTCTGCAAGAGACTTGTTCTGTAGAGCTAGAGTTCCATACTATCAGGACAGGAGATTTCTCAAGTCACTCTGTGCAGATAGGATCTGCTTTGAAGGTTGGCATGAGCTGGAAAAACATTTGTGAATTTATTACCTGAATAGTTACTGCAAGAACTCATCACACCAGACTTTTTCCTTTCATGGAAAGACTACAGATCAAGAGCTGAGGCCGAATTGTTGAATACATCACAATATTTTTGACTGTTTATAAGTACTGAAGAACTAAATCTGTAAGTCATGCAAGAAACTTTTAAAGAAATGTCTACTTGGTTTTTTACAAATTCATTACCAGTGATACTTATGTTGCATGATTCCTCTTATTAACACTGATATTATTCCTGTTTTTCTTGTTATTAACTCTAATGCTCCTTGAAAATCGTGGAAAGTGTGTGATGCAATAGATTAAAAGCATTTTAGCATGTTTTTATTCAAAGAATCAAATCATTATTTTGTCTAATCAATGTTCAGCCACCTTTGAGTTCAAGTAAGTCAAAGTTTAAACACAGTACAAATAACACTGAATGTATTAAAAGAAATATGTTTTGTCTGAGCTCTTTGGACACAAGAAAGGTACATGCAGTACATGCTTTACAGGTCTGTTTTCCAGATGATTCTACAGGTTTATGACATTTGATTAAGCAATACCAGAGCAAAGGATCCTCTTAAATAAACACATAAATAAACATCATGGAAATAAAATGAATAAGTAAACCATAAAGTTATACACACTCATATATGTATCGGTCCTCTAATCACATGACCAACACACATGTGAATGAAATATTGAGTATTTTGCTAAAAATAAAAAACGTTAGGAGAAATAAACAGTGCAAGTTAATGGTAGTTCTAACTACTTTTAATGAGAAATGCACTTTTACACATAGTGGATTCTATGGAATACCAATACAATGAGGTCACACATTAAGCTAATTCATCCTTCACCACTATTCCATCACTTGAACTGAATTTCAATCGGCCTATTTAAGCACGTCATTTTGGACTATTGCCCTAACAAAACAAAAACATTATACATAAAAAAATCTCTGAGCCCGGTCACCCTGAGGGTCTGACGTAATGAAAGTGCACGATGCAAGGTGTGTTCAGTCCCAAACAGTGAACTCCTGCCAGTGTAGATCCCAAATGCAGACACTAAGCAGAAACACAATAATTCAATGTATATGCAGCTCGGTTTGACTGTCTCAATAATCATCTTACTTACCCCCAGTAGCTGAAACCTGTGTTCCCACTATTTTATCTTCCACTCAAGACAAGGACAAAAATCAGAGCAGGTGGGTAGGAATGATGGTAAACTGAGAAACCGGTCTGCAAAAAGGAATAACAAGGGAAGTGAGGTGGTCATCTGAAATGCACCTCACTGGGTTTGCCAAGGAGAACCTGAATAGCTGCCCTTTGAATGGTTCTGCTACTTTACCTCTCGGCTGCTTTGCCTTCTCTCACTCACTTTGTACTGCTCCTTTCTGCTGAGTAGCCTTGGACCTCCCCTTCTCAGGATAGGAGGTGGTTTCCTGTCTTGCTTTCACTCTCTTTCCTGTGGTCATAAGCACCTATACCCCAAAAATCCCTGTAGCATCCACAGTATTCTGTTTTGGGCACAAACAGCAATGGAGTGACTTTTCTTAATCAGCAGTATTCTGAAGCAGCCAGTGATCTTAAGGCAGGCAGTTATCATTAGTTGTAATCTTTCGTTTAGTTACTCTGATAGCCTTCAAATGAGGAACACCAACCAGTAATATATGTGTCATTGTCCATGAACCTTGTTCATTCCTCCAGTCATTTTTAAGTTTTAGTTTTATGGTAGTGGGAATGTAAAGCATTTATTCGTGTATCTTCTAAATGGATTTGTGTGGTCAACATTTTTGGACATGTGTGCAATGCCAGAGTGCAGAGGAACATCTGACATTTTCAGCTAAACCTCAGGCTGGTGCCTTGGGACATTAGCAGGGCTTCTGTGCCCAAAGAGTTAAGAGAAGCCAGGCAGAGAAAGGAAGAGCCCCTGAGATGATCTTACACCCTCCCCCTATGTTTGTGACAGGGTAACAGAGATTTCTGTGGAAATGCCACTGATCTGGAGGAAGCAGAAATATCACAGGGTCAAGATTTACAGGGTCTCTCTCAATTATTAATTGTTAGCTCTGCCATCATGAAGGCTAATTTTATTCAGAATTCCTGCATGTGTTCCTGAATGGACTTCACCTTCCTCCTCTTGTCCTACATTAACCAGTTCTGTGTAATTTACCCAGTTGTATTGTACTCTGTAAATTGAAAAGGGACCTTTTCCTAATTGCAATAGGTATTCATTTATAAATAATATTGATTAGCCATGCAAATGCTGGGACCCCATGCTGGGTTGTTCCCTACCTTTGGCCCGTAGCCTCTGGGCCAGGCTCTGAACCTCCGCGGCCCTGAATAGGACAAGAAGTTTCAGAAAATGGATGGCTGGAATGAACCATGCAAATAATATATAATACTCACATACCTAAATATATTTGTACTGTAATAGTGTACATAATAGTAAAAGAATTTACTTTGAATTACTGGAGAACATGTCATTGTCATTAACAAATTCTCTTTTGTTTCCTTTAAATTTCTCAGGACTGAAACTGAGAACAAAAGACTGCCACATTGTCAGCCGATTTCTCTGACTTAGGTCATCTCATGCCTGACAGTTTCCTTATCCAATGCAAAATCAAATGTTGTTAGAAGGGATTTATTTTACTGGTCTTATTCTTATGTGCTGAACAGCTATTTTTGTTGTCTAGGAAACAGAGATATGTTTGCTGAAGTATGCTGTAGATGCTTTAACCCATACCTCTAAACATGCATACTTGGTGTATATCTGATATCCTACTCAAAAAAGCCTTGCATGTCAGTATAACTTTGAAATATCTTAAGATTATGTTAATTAAAACTCCCCCTACCATTACTGGAGCTTTGAACCTCACTATGCTTTTGTTCCCAGGCCTGTGTCATGCCAGCAGGCAGCTCAACAGGCTGGTTTCAAAGGTTTGTCCCACACGTCTGCAAGCAGCAGCGCACATGCTCTGGGGTCAAAAGGCCCTCTGTTTATGACCTCTCTCACAGAACAAGCAACAACTCATTCCCTGGCTCTGGTCTCAGTGTGATGGTACTGTTAGACCTCCTATTGTGTGCTCACCTTTCATATGCCTCCATCATCACAAAAAAAACAAACAAGACTGGAAAGTTATCTGTTTTTTTCAGCAAGCACCATGTATAGCGCAAAATGAATTACAACACAAAGGAGCGCTTTGTTCTGAGCGTGGAATTTTCAAGTGCAAACATAATGTTTTTTTCATCTGTTTCTCATTCTGTTGAGAAGTCTGTTCTGCTCAATTTCATCTTAGTATTATAACAAAGGATCTTGTCTACTCATGTTTCTGTATTCCCTAGAGGCTTTTTAATTTTTTTAATTTCCACATTATTGCTTTCTGTTTCCTTCAACGTTCCAAAGCTATTTATTTATTTATTTTACATTTTTTGTGTGCAGGAATCACACACAGAGCAGCAGGCCTGTTCATGTGACACAAACATGTGCTCATACTCTTTTTGCCTTCACACTGGAATCAGTCATTTGTGGCAACACTGTCCCTGGCCCTGTCCAGCCTGTGTAAATCTCTGTCTTGACAATGGAGACCAAGGTTATTGCATGTTGAATGTGGAATGATATTTCAATAACTGGTTTGAAAACAAAAAAAAATAAATAATGAACACCAAGGGCCTAAGAATGAGCACAGTGCACTTGCTCTCACTGCTGTATCACTTTACAGGACAAGGGCTGTAACCATTTAAGCAATTACACTTTCATAAATCACCCATCTTCCAGATTTTTTTTTTCCACAAATATGACTAAACTCTCACAGATGATCTCATTTCTGGTGAATAATATCATGCCATTCTATCCATCTGAAACTCCAAACAGCTATCCATAAAAAACAAGGCTTACCGTTTCCAATCACTCATTGCTGTCTTCCAGAACAGTCCAACCCTCAACACATGTACAAGAGTGCAAATACAAATAAAGTAAACAGTAAAACTTCATTTGTAAGCAAAAATACAACGGAATCTAGACAAGGTCTAATGTGAATGAAGGAGCAATAGAGAGAGCAGCTTGTTCCTCTGACCTGATGCAGCCAAGGACTGAGCCAGGATTATTAGGACATAAGAAAGAGAAAATAAGCGGAGTCATTCTCTTTCTGTCACCCTGGAGACTGATGCTTTTTCAAAGAAATTGGCCAATGAAAAACACTGACACTTGCGCTTGCAGAGAAAGTCACGTGACAGTATGACTGCACTTGATTTACAATGGAAAAAAAAACATGCTTAACCTGACAACAGGCTGCCCTTATCTCCAGTTTCCCCAGTCTTCTCTGTAACAGAGACAATGGCAATGACAGTTTAAAAATATCACTAATGACTGTTTTTTACCTTCATATCCTTTCTTTGTCAGTGAATCTGATTATATATCATAATAGGCTATGGGAATGAGAAAATCAATATCAACTGAAAATAAGTGGAATAGCTATAAATGACAAGGGTTTTAGAACCTAGAGAATGCAAGTTCAAAACCTGCAAAATATGAAACACTATTTCCTGTTTCCATGTTTATGGATAGGCGTATCACAATAATAAATTTATAATGTCATAATGTTAATATATCATATTAACATCTTGCATCATTTCTCCCACTCAGAGCTAACAAGATTTTTAATCTGGTGGGCATTCTTTGGCTGTCGGATAAATTAAACAATTCAGGTGTAAACATGGGAAACGCTTTGTTCTGTGTCAAAGGGCCAGTTCTTTTGCCTAAGCAATGAATACCTAAGAGCGAGAAGCTTGATTAGATCCACTTCCACTGTAGCACCGCTGAGAAGCACATTCATTAGCATTTTCATTATAGATGTTGCAGCATAATCAGGACTCAGACATTCACCTACATTTATTGGATGTGCAAGTTCTGTTGGACATAATACCAGGACTGGATTCTTTGATTTTGGGCTTGTTGGATTCATGATTATTATAAAAGGTAACTCTCTAATTTACCATACAGTTCTGTATGAAAACAGTTTTGTCAAGAGATTTGCAGATGCGTGGGCAGGGATTAATAAAACACACATTCCATTTTGGATATAACTCATACACTCATGCAACACTCAGGTACAGCAACTTATCAGCTAAATACACAATTGCAGTGCAGTTATGTAATGTACTAAAAAAATCCCCCAAAAAATCAGTATTTCAGGATTCAGAAGAACAATTACTACAAAACTACATCTTTGACATAGCTGTGAAGGGGCCTCCTCCCTTGAAACACAAAGTTCAAAGAGAGGCACATAATACAGTAGGGATCTTGTTTTTGATCCCTGCTGTTTCCCATTAATAATCTGTGTCGAGAAAGCGTGCAGCGCACAGATCTGGCAAACATTCTGTCAGGCGGGTTAGACAGCTGGGTCTCTTCCCTCTCATCGCACAACAGCGACATCTACTGTTGATATGGAGACATGTGGGTGGAAGTGAGCCAACAGTGCCCTGTTTCAGGCTTTTTGCATGGCTTAATGAAGTTTGTAAACTGGTAAGTAGAAAATGCATGAATACACCCCCCCGGAGCCAGCTCCCCCACTGACCCCCATAGGCCCCCCTGTTCCCCGAAATCCACCCAGGGTGGGGGGCCCAGGCCCATCCAGACCGGGGCCCATGAGCCCGGGGCGGCCCACCGGGCCCCACCACAGAGGAGAGACTACACCCACCCCAACATTCAGTCAACTCCCAGACTACATGAGGCAATAGACACCCAGGCTGAGTCCATCCTCCTCCTCTATTGGATCCACCCCACCCCACCCCCCCGGAGAGTGGAGGCAAGGACCACCTGCGGACAGATGGTAACAACCTCCCCGCCAGCTAATGAGGCCCCCAGCTGCACTGATGCACCGAAGGCCCCAGTGCACACACCAACCCACACCCCGGTAACACACCCACCAGGACCCAAGCCGGAACCCCAGCCCAGAGCCAGAGCGCCCCCAGCACCCCAAGCTCACCCCGGACCCACTCAGGAGCGGCACGGCCGCCAGGCCAGTAACCTGCGTCCACCGGCACAGGCTCCCCCAGCAGTGCCGCATGCAGCTGCCAGAAAAACACCACCCAAGAGCCACCAAAAGCCCCATCCAGGCCAGGACCGTAGCCCCAGCGCCAAAACCCCCCCCACAACCACCACCCCCCGCACCCCCCCCGCCCCCCACCCCCCCACCCCGCACCCCCCCCCCCCCCCCCTTCCGCCTCTCTCTCCTCCGTTAAACTTTCCCCACTGGTCTGAAACTCGAAGCTCTGGGAGGAACATGATTATTTAAGTCCTTTTTTGGGACCAAAGGGGACGGAAAGTGGGCCGTAATGGTCCCGGCTGCCGGGGATATGACCTTGCTGGGCTCTCCCTGGAGTTGGCGGGTGGTGTGCCCCCCCCACTCCGCTCCGGCAGGCGGGAAGTCCTGCTGCAAGTAAACACTCACAAGAGAGGTCTGGGTTCTGGATCACGGAGTGAGTTGCAGTACTGCTCAGGTCACATAGAACTGATGGATGCAATGGTATCAGACTCCATATCTGGTATGGGATTCAGGTGTGTGGTCAGGTTCTGGATGAGGACGGGACTCAAACTCTGGGGTCACTGGGCCAAAATGGGGGAGACGATTGGTTGGAGGAGTAAGTGCAAGGGAGAACAGCACAGTGCAGAGGGACCAAAAGTGAGCGAAGGGAAGAGGACCAGTGTCATTTAAAGCCCTGCGCTTGTTGATTTGCAGCAAACGTCACTGCTTGAGCCACTGAAGAGACTCAGATTGTCTGAGGCACTAAAAAATTCTGCAGTGGGATCTAAGCTGCTTCCCCAGACAGCCAGCATGGCTCCCTGCAAGATGGTCACACTCTGTCGCTGTGCTCAGCAGACGGCGAGCAGATTTACGGCTTTTCTGCAAAACGTGGCGGCCGCGCGCGACGTCGACTCAGCCATCTGGACCGATAGCTGGGGGGGTGACGGTCTACGCCGACTTTGGAGATTTAAGGACGTCTGAAGAGGCCTGAGAGGAAAACAACAGCCCTTCGGCATCTGGGGGGACGGTCTTCACCATGACGGCCAACGAGACCACACTGAGAGCTCTTCTTGTCCATTTGGCAACACAAAGGAGAAGTAATTCACGGCTTTGGACTTTTTCCTCCCAAGATTTTGTCACCCCTAATTTTTTGTGGTAGGTCTAGCCCGCTCTGACGCTTGCTGGCACCTGAAGGGGCGCGCTGCCTACACCAGTGTGTGGTCCACTGATTCATTACACAACCCCCCCCCTCCCCCGACTAGTGTTCCACTCCCAGACACTAGTGGGAGCCCATAAGTATGTGAGCTGGATAATAGTAGCTTTGGTTTGGGGAAAGGGGGGGCAGTCTTTTTGTGGCTCTGGGCCCCCCCAATCAAGTCACGATTTGTACTCAGCATTTGGTACAGAAACTACTGAATTGCCAGACTGCACCCAAAGCAAATGTCCGACAGTGAACGCCAGCTGACTGACACCCACCCGCATACCTGCTCCCCAGAACAGAAAGATGGTGGTTGACGGGGCCCAGTGTGCTCGAGTCAGGGTGATTGTTGGGCCCTGTGGGAGCCCCTCGCGTGAACTCCATGTGCGAGCGCCATTTGACTTGTGCAGATTCAATTTTCCATCCATGGTTAAAAATAACGCCCCCTGATTGTCCTTCAGAGGATAAGAGAGGCTGCCCTTGAGCTCAGAAGCGCCTCACGCTGGAGCTTCTTGAGCGGCGTCAGAGGTCATGTGATCACGGGCACTCTCCGAAGACTGCAGCCAGCGCTTCGAGAAAAGGGACCACGCCCACTACGACAGGACTGCCTGGTCTGTTCTGGATCATCCGGATAGTCCTGAGGATCTTCATCTGAGCCGTCACGTGCGAAGATTGAAATGAAGTCCAGGTGTGACCTGCATAAACCGGCTTTGAATAAAGTCTGGATCGTGACCGAATTCTGAACTTTGAAGTTAGGCTGCTGAACATTGCTATAGCCTTGGGCCTGAGACGTGATACAGTCCCAGGAAAATGGAATGAAATACATCGAGTAACTGTTCCTGGTGAGGTAGGGGCCCGGATTCCCAGACGAGCTCACAGCGTGGGGGGGGGGGGGGGGGGGTCCCACCCAGGGCCAGCTGAAGGGGGAACCAAGCATGAGCACAAATGGAAGAGGCCTGAGTTTATTTAAAACGAGAGACGGAGCCGCCAGTTTGACATCATCACCCGAGTCACACGCAGCCTCCAGTGAACAGGTGACATCGCTCATGACCCAGCACCCTGTACATGTGGTAAAGTGACTGACACATAACTGCTTGAACAGTGCCACAGAACAAGAGCTGACATGACACAGGAAATGGGAGAGGTGCTTTCAACAACTTAAGATGGTTACACACAAACATAATTCCATGCACGCTGCAGAGATCCAGCTAAAAACATCTGATAGCAACCATGCTCGTTAAAACTCATGCTCATCTGCATAAAACTAGACTTCTCCTCTTGGTTCCAGAAAGTTCCTGGCCCATACGCAGCTTCGGACAGTGCCATGACCTTGAGAGCTGTGGTCCTTCTCACAGAAGGTCAGCGAGGGCTTGACGCAATTCGGGAAGACTTTTTCTCCAGAAACTCATGTAGGTCGTTTTAGGGCCGACTTGGTTGGAAACACTGCTGGATCCCTTTAACCCGTGTCTGATAACACTTTACATACTTTTCTTCAAATTTCCTACACTAAAATATATTACTAGTATAACCAACTGGTTATACTAGTTAGGACAGTTCAACATCAAGGTATTGGTCAATGGACGGTAAAAGGCATCCGATTGGCTTTTTTTGATGCTACAGGGGTCAAAACTCTACAGATGCCTTTAAAAAAAACAGACCCCATGATGAATTTCCACACGAGCATCCTAGCAGTAAATGTATGGTTAATATAATGACTGAGCTGTGAATGAGTGAAACTCGCCCCCTGGTGGATTCTGGGAGGTATTGCAACGACACCCAGCAGGCCACACAAATCAGTCGACTGATTCAGCTCCCTACCAACCTGCGTGTTAATTACTCAGCATCACATAAAACTCCCTGGACGCCTGTCTGCTCCTCCCAGTGTTATCCATTCTGCTCCTGGACCAAGCTGAAACAGGCCCCCCAGGACCTGCTAATGCGAAGCAGTGCCATGCCCACCACTCAGCCCTTGATGCTAGTTAGCTTGATTAGCATTGCCACTGTTTAATTTGGCTAGTGCCCCCAAACAAGACGTATGTAATTCCCCCATCCCCCCCGCGATAAGAATGAAGATTTTCTCCCCACCGACGGCACCATTTCACAGTTAAGACACTTCATACAGCTGCGTTTTCACTGCTGAGGTATGCTGCCATTGTAGCCATATCCTCTTTGATGCACATGTAAAGGCACGCAGGTCACGTGACGCATGGCAGGAGAGGGTCATGTGACTTTGGGCTTGTTCGGCCCGTGGGCGGATGCCTTCTTCCTGCTGGCTTTGGGCTTGCTGATGGCTGACCGCCGGCCGGTGCCGCCCCTCTTCTTGCCCGGGGGCTCACTCCTCCTACGGGAGTAACGGGGGTGAGAAGATCAGGCGAGGACACATTCCTGCAGCATGTCTGCATGCGGGTACTCACCCTCTGGGGGGGGCTCCGAGGGCACAACCGCGAAATACAGGCCTCGCCCCGGCACACAGGCAAATTCAAGATATAGCTGACTCTGTGTGTGTGTGTGTGTGTGTGTGTGTGTGAGCGAGAGAGAGTGTGACGTTTTCCCCATTTACCCCACTGAAGTGCAAGCTCAGTAAGATCCTACACACTTTGGTGACGTATGTTGACGCAAGACACGAAGTGCGTAACTGTACTTGAAGAGTCCAAGTGCACGGGGATTTCTTGAAAACAATGGGACACACTTGACCTGATGAGCTCAACAAGAAACACGCTACGACTATGTTATCATTTGTGTTGGCTGTGTTTGGAGTTGTCCTTCACTGCAGCCTAGGCTATGTAAACGTTCGTTATACAACTTTGCACACTTAAACTGAAACTTCTTAGGAGGAATGTTGCACTCTGATACGCTGACAGACTTCCTCGTGTTCCTGTAAACATTAATTGTCACTGATGCAGTGCATAGTGGGCTATACACTTTGCAAAATACTGCTTCCATGCGGTATTTGCCAAAGTGTGGATGAAGTGCACATTGAGCATGCTGCACTTGGCTTATTGGAGGTATGGGACACCCTTGGATACAAGCCCGCCAAATGTGGCAGTATAAGTGTGTACTTCGTGGGGAAAATGGGAGAAAGCCTGCGAGTGTGTGAGTGAGCACATACGGACATGGGGTACCCCGGTGTCTCGAATCCCAACTCCGCTCCGCGTGCGTTTGCACATCCACCCTGTGGCCTGCAGATTTCCCTATATACTCACACTCAGTCAGGCTAACTAGAGTCCTTAAAGGTTCCCATAGTGTCTGATTGTGTGTATGTCCTAATGATGGAGCGGCGTCCCGTCCAGGGCGTCCCCCAGCCTCAGGCCCAGTGCTGCCTGGGACAGGCTCCCCTCCCCCGCGACCCCGACCAGGATGGACAGGAGACAGATGGATGGACACACATCCTCACTCACCCCCGAGCGCCTCGCGCTCTCGAGCCGCATGGACAGGCCCGTCGTTTGTGTCCAGGGCTGCCACACGCAAAGCACCCGGGCTGGACCTCGCTCCCGCCGCAGGGGTGGTCTGGGAGGGTGCAGCGCTGGCAGGCGGGACAGTGCAGCCATGCTGGGAAGGGGGGGGTGTGTAACAGGGAGGTGGGTTGGGTAACACGCCATCACACGCTAAGGCACATACGTCTTACTAAGCCAACACCCGCCTTAGCATTAGGTGCTGCCGACAGTATTTATACACCGTAAAACGGACAGTCTACGTCATCCAAACCTCAGCAGCAGCCCAGCTACCACCACTAGCCCTGCTCATGGCTTTGCTCATCCACAGCTACGCACTTACTTGGTTTTACGCACTTGTTACACAGCTCGCAGTGCCTCCACTCGCGACCATCCTGAAAAGCAGGAGAGAGATGTGTCACACACTCGTCAAAAGGCCAAAGCAGCCCCCCCCCCGCAGTCAAACGGCCTACCTTGGATGTGCAGGCGTCACAGGCGGGGCAGTGCTTGTTGCCGGGGGAAACGTAGCGCTCACAGGCGGCACAAAACCTGAAAACGGAGAAAGGCCTCAAGGGACAGTCGAGTGTGATGAGCGGCCTTCAAGGGGCCTGGACTCCCACCCCCAGGGAGCCCGACTTCAGGGCCCTCAGGAGAAACTTTTCATGGTATAAAGCCACACCGAGTTCTTTTCATCTCTGCCGTTCGTTTGATTTGCACATATTCCTCTGGTGAATCACGCCCGCTGCTCGTTTGATTACTAAATCCAGATAATTAAAACAGGCCCCTTGGGCATTAAGAAGCAAAAACAGGTCATGGCTGCGATGCAGGTCAGATGCGTTCTCACCTGTATCCCTCCTGCTCGGGCAGGACGACGTCACGGGGGGGCAGGTTGGTGAAGAGGCGGACGGGAGACTGCTTCCGGCCCGTCTTCCCATGCTTGTAAAGGGGGTGATTGTCATAGTCCACCTTGGGGCCAGCAGGGGGCAGAGCGGTTAAGAAATGCGACACGGTAGCAGGAGGCTGCCTCAGTCCAGTGGGCGTTATGGCCCTGAGCCACATCAACATTAATATGCTTCAGTGAGGCTTGTGGCAGATAGAGATCTGAGCAAAATGTAAGGCAAAATAAAGAAAAAAATCCTGAAGAGAGAGGAACTGCGGAATACCTGATAATCCAGCATGGAGAATGCGGGGAAACATTCCAGAATGCGGGACTCAAAGAAGTACGGGAATATCCAAAACATGGGCACCTCCCCTTCGGCATTCCCTAAGCAGACACACAAAGCGCTCTGTGTCCTGCAGCTATGTCTCCCAACTACATTTGTTCTGCATATCCCAATTTCAGCTTCTGCTTTATTTTTATTCCATTTATCAGTTTTTGTACTTTCGCCTTGATGGTATGTGTAACTGTATACCTCATGCCAACACATGCACCAAAACAAATTCCTTAGACTTTCTGTCCACGGCGAATAAAAAGATTCTGATTCTGAATTTCAGATCACATTTCCTGACAGGAGAAATCCTCCCGAGTTTGCCCCCCCACACCCACACCCACACCCACCCCCCCGGCACGGGCATGGGCATGACTGACGGGCAGCAGTGACCATCAGACACCAACCTGAGGGATTCAGTGCTTTCCAGGCATCAGAGATCTGGGAGAAACTGTGAGCGAGGGGCTTAACCAGACCTCCAAATGGAGGGTCCGTCACCATGACGACCTTGGCTCCGCCCACCTCACGCAGAAAGGCATCCAACACACCTCTGGCTGTCTGCAACACACCGTACAGCAGAACCTGGTAAAGGTCACGGGTAAAAAACCCAACTCTGGTCTTCAAAAGGCCCTCCTCTTACCTTCCCATTGAAGAAATAGTGGTTGAACATGTTATAGTGACAAAACTCATCTTCGCTGTAAAACTGCGCATACCTGCAGGAAGAGAGAGGGCAGAATTAATTAAAGGGAGATTCTTTCAAGTGTAGACTGCGCCAAGAGGTCCAGCTCAGAAAACACAGAAACGGTGACATAGGGGACAATGATTTTGCAGCCTTTGGACGGCAAGGCTGAAGATCATACTTTTGCAAGACTTTTACCTCACATATTTTTTCCAGCGGCAGTTAAAACACGTTTCGACATGGGGATTCCAGCCTCATAAAAATAAGCTAATTACAGGGGGGAGAGCGCTGGGGTGTAGGGGTGGGGCTGGCATACCACAGTGCGGACGCGGGGGGGGGCAGGCCAGGGCAGGCAGCACCCTCCCCCTGCCAAGCCCCTCCCTTACACGGCACAAACCTGCCTGAGACGCAGACAGCGGCCGCCGCACAGCCGGACAGAGCCCCAGCCGAGGTGAGTGACCCCCTCCGAGCACAGCGGGGGCCCCTCGCCCACCCAGGGGTGTCGGAGACAGAGTGCGTCATTGCCGTCACAGCGCTAACCAGGGGAATCCCACAGCCTCGCGCTAAACAGAAGCAGCTTTAATTTACGAGCGGGCCGTCTCCGCACTGCAGGCTTGATCGCCGTTTGCTGCTCAAATATTCCTTCTGCAGTTTTAAACAAAGTACTGAAGTATAAACTGCATTCCTATAACGCTACTTATAACACCACTTAAAATTACATTAATGTAACATAACCTTCTTCCCTTTATCTATGCATGCAGGTATGTATTAGGTATGTATGTATGTATTAGGTATGTATGTATGCATGTACAGATTTATGTAATAGGTATGTATGAAGGTATATTTGCATGTGTGTATGCATGTATTAGGCATGTTTGCATGTACGTATGTATAAATGTAGGTATGCATGGATACATACAAAACAATCTTCTCTCAAACAGAACAGAAGACAAGTTCACGGCCATCTCCTCCCCCCTCCCCCACTATGGCAGAGGACAACACGGACACCATGATGGCTATGGAGCTGGACGGCCCCGCTACGGAGGTCACCCAGCCGTACTCACGCTCCCCCAGGCTGACGAAGAGGATTATCGCAGCTGGAGGCAAACAGGCCAAGGTAAGCCAGTTCCAATTACAAACCAAAATACAATTAAGCATCTAATTACAATTACAAGCTCTGTATAGCTCAAGGCAAGCAGAACCTAGACTGCAATGTGAAGTGGCAGGAATAACTGAAAGTACTTTACCATTAAAAAGAAATAAAGGTTAAAGGATTATATATTAACATTTAAGTCTCAGCTAACAAATTCAGCACATCTGTGGATAATTTCCATTGCCTAATCACTTGAACAGATCAGATATTGCATCTAAATAAACTCCAGGAGCCTACGGATTAAACATGAGCAGACAGTCTATGGGAATTCCCCTCTTAATGGCTACAGGAGGTTCTGTCCAGACGCCTGCAGGAACTAACAGAGGAGCAAGCGAAAGCGCAAGCCCACCTGCAGTCCCTGAAGAAGAGGAACGCGGACCTCATGGTGAGGGGGCGGCGTTGGGCAGCTTACAGTGACCACGCCCACACGGGGCTGTCAATCAATCACTGACATCCTGTCTGTTACGGTGACCACGCCCACACAGGGTTGTCAATCAAACATTGACATCCTGTCTGTCACGGTGACCACGCCCACACGGGGCTGTCAATCAAACACTCTGATGTCCTGTCTGTGACTAATTGTTTTCATTGGATCAAATGAATCACATGGGAGGCCCATCCTGTGGATCGAGGGGCCCCTTCAGATTGTGAATTTAGTGCCAAACCCCCCCTG
>JAOYFF010000007.1:25316821-25327535 GCA_025773925.1 Cryptomyrus ogoouensis | reverse complement strand
CGATCAGAACTCGAACTTTTTAGGATTCGATCCGGAGTTCTGAACGGATTAAGTTCGAGTTCTGAGGTACCACTGTAATTCTCCCAGCAATCCTGTCAGGTTAGCAAAGCTAGCTTACATTGAAAGTTAAATATGTGACTCAAATAGTAATCTTAGAAATCCTGTCAGATTAGTGCGTGTAATGGTAAAAAATGTTAAATGAAATCATCTCAGAAATCATTTCATATAATGTGACATACATAGTTAGACATTTTATACAACATTTACATCACCCGTCTCTAAGCTGCTACTTCCCCCGACGACGAGTAATGTCTGCGAGCTCACGTCATCTTTTTCAAATCTGGCACCCTGGGCGCTAGCGGCGCGTGTTCTGTATCAGGGACCAATCGATTAAGTTCATGTGTCAAGTACTGATGGAATACCCGGATGGGCTCTCGTTTATTGGTTAATAGAGTACACACTGGAGACAATTTTAATGGGCATTCAAATTTAGAGACCAATGTTGATAGCACACAGTGCACAACAAAATGTGTCTTCTGCATTTAACCCATATGCCCTAAAGGTTATTGTATGGTTCTATTCAAGGGAACATTCACAGAACGTTCGTAAAAATATACAAAAACGTAACCTTAATAGAACCTTCAGGAAACGTTCCCTAAAGGTTCCACAAAATGTGACCTTTTACGAACGTTCCTAGAACATTCTCTAAAGGTCACATTTTGTGGAACCTTCTTAAAACGTTCTCTAAAGGTAGGAACCTTCGAGGAACCTTTAGGGAACAATTCCTGAACGTTCCATGTTTGCTGGGTACCCAGCCCTGCTGAAAACTACAGGTGGAAGTTCCTGGCTGCATAAAACTGGCTGTAAAGAATGTCCACCACACTGAAAATAAGCAGCAGTTTCTGACAGCATAAAATTACGAGTACGAAATATTTAAAGTATAGGAAGTTATTTTGATAGCATACATTATACAAATGTCCATGAAAAACTATGGGTAGGATATACCAATAGGTATTACTGAAAATTTCTGCTACTGTAGCAAATCCTGGTAAGGCAACAAAAAATGGCAGAATATTCACTATGATTGTAGGTGTTCCTCTGGTCTATTTTGCAGACTAGACATGATCCACAATGTTGATACCTATATATGCATTCGTTTAATTTCCTTTTTGTTGTAAATACTGTTTCTCTTCATTTAAATCAGTGCCTTGATATTTTCAGTTAGGGTCAATGTATAATTTGAATAAAGATATATTTCCTTATAGACATTTCCCAAATAAATGGCCAACTACTTACTGAATATATTTTTACAGTAAAGAAATAGTCAACTACTTCCTCAATGTTATTTGTACCAGCAATTACAATAGACCTAACCACTTATTCAGATGGATGTCTGCTTCTAGACAGTACTAACCGCATAATATAAATTCTGCATAGTGTCTGGAGGTAAGAGAGTACAGTACTATACGTTTCATGTAAATTCGTGTAATATGACCATCTATACAAAAACATAATTACATATTGCTTTTACTAACTTGTTTTATAATGGAACTTCGAACAATGCTTTTCCACACTGAAATTTCAATTTCTGATTTCTCTATGTCTTTATAGCTACATCTCAAAGCTTTTAAAGGAAACTAACCAATAATACCCATGGCAACGGCGGATAGACATGAAACATGGATATTGAGATACGGTGTTAAGCCGGGGCGGGTCTTTCGTATGGGGTTGGGCGGGGGCTGCAGCGTTCTCTCGCTCTCTCTTTCGCTCTCTGTCTGTGCACATTGTTCACTGCATTCTGACCTCACTGGGAGCTATGAGTAAATATTCGGTGACTACAGCATTTTTGGCGAAAGTATCGGCCGGAGACGCATGCAAAGGAGAGCAGCTGAATTTATAGTCGTTCCAACTGTGGTTGGGAATCTCAAAAAAAGAAGAAAGGACTGAAGGGCTGGATGTGTCTGTCTTCCGCCGGGTTTGCCTGCTGAATAGAGTACTCCGCCTGCCTTCAGAGGATCGGACCGTTTCTACAAATTAGCGGACCCGTCGCTGTTTATATAAGTAAGCGTCGCTTTGCTGTCTCTCCGCCACGCTGCCGTTAACTGAACAGCTGGGCGCATTTTAATGTTTGGTCGAGCCTGGTATCCGTATTTTGGAAAAGGTTTTTTTTTCTCAGTGGAAATGACGGATCGCCTACGTCTGAAAGCATAACACAGTTGATCGCGGCGTCGAAAATGCAGCACGCCTTTTTATTTCTGGGTTTTAAGTTAATATTCCGCACACTAATCTGCCAAATCGTAATCGACGCAGTTCTATATAAATTGAGTTAGATCGACTATGGCCCCACCTCCCGCAAGTTAAGAGTACAGTGAATTTTGTAGTTTTTATTATCTGAAAACTTAAATCAGTCCTTCCATGAAAATTTCCTGAATCTTTATTGCTACAAATAGCTGCTTGCATGCGGCAAATTAAGATATTGACTTTGCACATGTGCAATTGTGCCATGTTGGTGAAATTCTTTATCGATCATTTCTGCTAGTTTACTTTTTATTTTATTCTTGATTGCGTCTGACTGTCAGTTGCATGCAGGCTAGCCAGGGGTGACGCCCCGACACCGTAAAACTGAAAGCTTGAACTGCGGAAGTCGCATTCCAGTACTGGCGGTTGATTTCCACTAAGATCTGTGCCCTTACTGTTTTTAAAGGTCTGCTTATGTTTTCTCTTTCTAATCCCCCCCCCCCCGTTATTAGACACACGGTCCAGTTGCTTCTGGTCGCCTCTATTATTTAGAACTCAGGTTGATTTAAAACAACGCGGCACATACGTTTTTATATGGATGATACTATAACTGCCGTTTACAAAGCAAATTATTTATACAAGCATTAATGAAACAAAAGAATAAGCGTGATATAACACGTACCCCGTTGCGAATGGCATAATTTTGCTGTTTTTTGTTAGTCTTTGACTTATATGGAGTTGATTCGCTGGAATATCGTCATTGTCACCCCAAAATTGCAGGTGGTTGTTGGATGCAAGGGTTTGTAGTTTATTCAGGAGTAGCCATTCCAAGTAATTCACTAGGTTATATAGTTACAAAATTAACTGTTATGTCGAAAGATTTAAGAGTAATAGTATCTGATTTTCCAGTGCATATCTATAGCTCTGTTGGCTTCTGCTTACATGCTCACTTTGTGCAGAACAGAACGTAAAGGTGTCCTCATCAAGATCAAGACCTTGGTGCTGGCTTTCAAAGCCATTAATCGAATGGCACATACCTCTGCTGGGGTCTGCTCATCAAGACTTATGGTCTATCTCTCCCTCTTTGGTCTGTAAGATAACAGTGCTTGGTAATCCCACTGCCATGTTAACATAAGTCTAACTAGACATTTGTCATTTGTGGTTCCTCTGGAATAACAGGCCACCCATCCATATCCCATTAGCAGAGTTCCTCTAAGCCTCTCTTGAGAAACACCTCAACTATAACTGCACTTATACCCAAATTAGCTCCTTGACAGCTATATGTGTGTGATGTACCATCACTTTGCTTGTACTTCACTTTGGACAAAAGTGCCTGCTAAATAAACATGAAATGTATACGAACAAACTAGTGACTGTATATTTTATTGCCGTCTCAACTAGCAACCTTTTAAAAGGTCCTTAAGAAGTTTTTATTGGTTTTATTGGATAAAAATGTTATTTGAATGGACCCTAGAATGTCATGACATTTGACTTATATCACTTTCTTGATTTGAAGGACAGACTGGGAGATATTTTGTACATTCAGGGAGTCTGTGAGCATAGGTAGGCTTTTAGGAGAATTTTCCAACAGCCCAAAAAAGTCTCACCTTTGTCAGAAGTTGCCTGAAAGTATGCTTCTCAAGTTATTAAAGCAGACCTTTGATCACAGGATTTCTTAAACCTGCATTTCACACAGAGTAATCCAACTTCTGTATGTTCGTGTGAATTGTGACGGGTTGCTTTTGAAGCTCATCTGTCCATCCATCTTTTGACTCAGGGGTGGGCAGTCTTATCCAGAAAGGGGTGCTCTGTGTATGTGGGTTTTTGCTGCATCTCCCTAATTAGATTACTAATTAAAGGACTGATTGGCTGAAGAGTTGTCATACCTGGGTTTGAACAGCTGACCTAAAAGTTATCCCAAAGACCTGCATACACACCGGCCCTTTGCAGATGCGCTCACCTATCCTTGTTCTAACTGATTATCTTGATTAGGGGCATTGGGGAGCTGTAGGCTGTTCCAGGTAGCACAGGGCTTTTGAAGCTTGAAGTATAAATGAATGGCCATATTTTTTTCAAACACATTTTTTTTTAATGCTGGAAAAGAATTAATCTCCATTTTGACATGCTAACTCATTAGTATAGTGAGCTGTCCAACCCTCATTTTTAGATGGCCTTTTTTAAACACACTGAGCATGTAAGAGCTTTTTCAGTAATTATTAACTGAACTGAGCTATCTCTTTGGTGCTAAGGCTATGTAAGGATTACTGGAAGACCTGTATGGGGCTCTGGAGACCCAGAATTGCACTCTACCTTTTAACACAATTAGAC
Organism: Cryptomyrus ogoouensis; assembly: GCA_025773925.1. Taxonomy (NCBI): domain Eukaryota; kingdom Metazoa; phylum Chordata; class Actinopteri; order Osteoglossiformes; family Mormyridae; genus Cryptomyrus; species Cryptomyrus ogoouensis. The sequence goes on along the minus strand of JAOYFF010000007.1, from coordinate 25,322,969 downwards.
AGATAGACCCACAATGGCTACACCTTTTAACACAATTCTTAGGTTGTTTGCTTTTGGAATTATATACTGTCCTTTCATGTTCTTTATTCTGTTCAGCACAGACAACAGAGTGCAAAAAGTGATACATTTGTCTCAAATCTTATAGCTCTTTCATATTGGTTTATATAATATAATAGTTTTTTCCCCAGATGACTGTTGCGCACGCGCGCACACACACACACACGCACGCACGCACACACACACACACACACACACACACACAAATGAGAAAAGGGAAAAGCTTTCCTGATCTCCTTTGTAATTGAATGAAACTTTTGAAAATTGTCCAAACGTATACTGATCACAGCAGAAGTCAATCTATTGATTACAGATAGTTGTGTTTGAGGTTTAGTGGTCCCAAAAGAGACACTGGATGGAGGTGGGTATATGAGTGCAAATTACCAAATCAGAAGATTAGATGAGACAAAGGTCTTGGATCATCTCCTATCCTTTCCATTGATCTTGTTGCAAAGCCAGTGTATAGATATCATTGATGGTCTCTGATCATATGAGCAGGCAGCCCTGAATTTGAGGCAAAGTATTTATTGTAAAATAATTTTTAAAAATTTTGAGTTTGGGAACTAGCAGTGTACAGGATAGATTAATGCTGACGAACAAAGCTGTAGCAAACTAGTAATAGCTTAAAAATAACATGGCCTAACTTCCAGGCAGCTACGAGAAATGTAGTTTTATAGGCTATGTGTTCATGTACATGTAAGAATTTCTGGCTTTTTTTTCCCCTTTCAAATTTCTGTCTATTTCTGCAGCTAGAGGCTGACTCGAGCAGTGTTCCTATCGTCGTATTGCCTGCCAAGCCATACTGAAAATGGATTTATGCATGATGCAAGGATCTACCTGTTGCTTTGTAGTTTTAAGCAGCTACTCTGTGGCAAATGTATCCAGCTGCCAGAATCAAAAATGCCATTCCGTACTCCTTATACACTCCAGTGCTGACATAAGTGTATGTCCCCTTCTTGGAGTTAGTCTTCCATGGGACCATTTGCTTTTCAGTATGTTATGATTGACAGGTGGGTGTCTCCCTGGTTTTGTTTGCAGTGATATAAATCTGAATGGATAGCCAGAAAACAATACGTGATTGTGGGGCTGTGCCTGAAGGGAACAGGCATGAAACTAATATTAGGATCTGAGGCATTAGCGTAGCCTTGCTTCACTTTATTCTCAAGTGCCCGAGCCGTTCCATCCATAGTGTGTTGATGATGAGCTAATTAACGTCCTTCTGGGTGAAGGCGCTAACTAGTAATATGCAAGCCTGCTACTTGTGCGTGCGCTGATTAGTGAGCTTCTGGGGTGTTGTTTTTATTTATTTTTTTATTAAGCATTAATTTGCATCTATTTGGTTAAACTGTTAACCTCTCTCTGGTTTGTGTAAGTATCTGAATATAGAGGTCATATTTCAGTCAGGTAATTCCCCTCCTCATAACACTACCTGTTTCAGGTTTCAGGGTTTTTTATTGTTTGGTTTGAGTTATGCTGTATTAGGCGTTAATTCGGAATCAAAACGAACTTCAGGCCATCAAGGTTAAAAGGGAATTGACTCTGTAGACTTCAATAGATAAAAATAGCAGTGGTAAAATTCAGATAATTATGAGCTAGAGGTTGAATAATACATTCTGCTTCCAGGTATTTCCCTCTTTTACCTTCTGATTTAGTATACTCTCAGAAAAAAAGGGTAAACATTTGGACCTTTGGTTGTCACTGCGTTAATGCTGTTTGTACCTGTTGAATGTTCTTCAGAGTCCATCATTGTAGACTGAGTCCATCATTGTAGGCTGAGTCCATCATTGTAGGCTGAGTCCATCATTGTAGGCTGAGTCCATCATTGTAGACTGAGTCCATCATTGTAGGCTGAGTCCATCATTGTAGACTGAGTCCATCATTGTAGACTGAGTCCATCATTGTAGGCTGAGTCCATCTCAATGATTACTTTTGATTTTCATAGAAATGGAAGGGAAAACATTCAAAGCTTTTAGTGTATGGAGGGATATTTCGAAGTCTGCTGTATAATGAGTGAGTAGTGTTCACAGGTTTCCTGCAGCCCGATGTGCCTTGTATCAAGCCGGAAGTTTGCAAGTTATTAGTCAGGAAGCAATTTCGCAGATATAGAAGGGTCATTCATCTAGGTCCCACGGGGCATGATCTTCTGGGGGCAACACCACTTAGTGGGAATTGTCAGCCCAGTCTGGATATGAGAACCTGAGGAATGCTGGCAAAGCTTAGAGAGGTTGGTCACTGCTTCCCTTCATTGTTTTATGGCACCTGTGCCCTGTTTTAAAATGGAATACAGGAATATGGCATTTTGTGTGCTGCAGAATGTAATACTTTGTCTGATGCATTGTTTTAAGGTAAAGGTACCTTTCTAGGTTTCCCTTGATCCTATATCTAGTTAGAACAAAAATAATGTTAATGATAAGCAGTGGAAAAACATGTGACAAGCAGCGGGAGAGGGGAGCACTATTCTCTGACCTTTGCATCTGCTTTTCTCTCTTTTGTTTCTGTTTATTAAGATCATGTCTTTGAATGCCTTATTTGTAGCTAACGTTTGAATAATTTCAGACATCTTTTGTTTAAAATGACAAAGGTGTTTGAGTGAAAATGGCATGCTTTTATTGTGCTGGCTGATTCAAATTCCCAGCCTTCTTGGTGCTTGCCTCCTTATTTGGTACAAAGCTGAAATAATCTTATTGACAGAAGCATCAAAGATGGTGAGCAGTAAGGTGAGGTTTAGGGGTTTCCTGGTACTTTCATTTGTGGGTCAGCATGAGTTGTGCAACTCGTTGCTGACAGTGGTATGAAAAGCTAAAACGGGCACTTAAGTTAGCTTTTAAGCCAACATTGCATAACACCTCTGTTCATGCTGACATGGGATCTATAACGTAGAGTCCAAAAATGGGTTCTGTGGGTTAGGTCCCTACTTCAAATCCCATGGTCAGCAGGGTGATATCACCATTGGGCCCTTGAGTGAGGCCCTAAACCCCAATTGCCCCAGGGACTAACAGACCCTCCAATTCTCACTTGTACAGTATGATGCTTTGGATAAAAGAGCTTGATAAGTAATCCTATGTAAATAAGTAGATGAGCAAAATTAAAGATGATCAAGATGCTTTGGGTTGGTGAGATTGCTGTTGTGTTGCTTAGCTGATATAGCCCAGTTCCTTAGCAGTTTCAGATAAAAAAAAAAAAAAAAAACTTAAAATAATCCAGCCATACAAAGGCAAAATACGGTGACCATGCTAACTCTGAACCTGAGAAAAAGGGCTTCCAGGTGTAAGAGGTAGGTAAATGATAGTGTTTTCTTCAAAACAGCATAGTTTAACTAAGTCACAAGATATTCTAAGAGACCCAATTTTGATTATAACTCAGTTTTAATATAATATGCAGTTAAGGTGTTTTGTCTTTGTATGGAAGAATTGTTAATGCAAACACATCCATAAATTTACTGAAGTCTTCGTGATCCAGACCAGTATAAGCAGTTAGACTGCTAGAAGATTGATTGATTGATTCATTCATTCATTCATTCATTGGGTGTGAATTTACTGTAGCTCCGCAACTGTCGAATGCTTTACTTTGGGTCCCAAAATAAACTGGGAGAATCACACTCCATGTAGGCGTAGAGTAAGAAATAATATGGACATTTATAATTAGGCTTCATGCATTCCGTCCTAATTGTGCCAGGTTGTTTTATATTGTTGGTATGACTATGAAAACTGTCAGAACATTACTGATGTTATATAGCCTGCTCTTCTTAGTTTTATGGGCACTAAGGGGTAGGAGACAGTGAAAATGGTGAAGGATTGTCTATGGCAGTGTTTTATCAACCCCGTGCTTGTGGACCCCCAGACAGTCCACATTTTTGCTCCCTGCCTGACAGTTCACATTTTTGCCCCCTGCCTGACAGTTCACATTTTTGCTCCCTGCCTGACAATCCACATTTTCGCTCCTTCCCAGCTCCCTGCTAGACAGTCCACATTTTGGCTCTGTGCCAGATAGTTCAAGTTTTTGATCACAGTTCCCTGCCAGACAGATCCCATTTTTTTCTCCCTGCCAGACGCTTTTGCTCCCCCACTGCTCCCTGTGAGACAGTCTACATTTTTGCTCCCTCCTAGCTCCCCATGGACTCCCTTGGGGATCCCAGAAGACTGGTCTGAGAAACACTGAATGTTGGAAAAACCCATGTATACAAAGGGAGGGCATGCAAATGTCGAACACAGAGGTGGGGAAAGGCATCAAACTAGTAACCCTGAAGGTGTGAGGCCATAAAGCTATCCATTGAGCTATTAGCCCTCAAAATTGCCATATAGTGATAACTGATTACGTTGATTATGCACAATATATATGAAAAAAACAGAAATAACTGACATTGACTAACTATGGGTTTTTCATCAATATTACTGAATTACTCTAGATTTTACATTAATGCTATAAATGCATGTAAAGGAAAGTAATTGTTTCTTAGCACACCAATTTGTATTATTTTAAGGAGCTGCTGATACAGCACTACAGTTGATCCTTCATCATCCTTTCTCAGTTGCATTTTCAGTATATCACAGGGGTCTGCATAAGAAGTTAAATGTGAATTTCTTGGGAACTTTAGTGAATTTTGAGGAAGCCACAAATGACACACAAAAAGTTTAGTAACTCATAAATGCATAAAATATATGTACACTGCTGGTATGGAGGCTGCCAAGTGTATTTTCAGCAATGTTTCACTTGAATAGAATGGAATAGGATAAAATTTTGCAGTAATATTTGTATCCTGTGTTTCTTGCATCTTTTTGTGTCATTTTAGTGCCCTAAACTGTACTATAATCTGAAATGCTTAGTTCTGCTTGCCTCGCTTTGTTTACCAAGGGGACCAAAATGCAGTTTTTCCAGATCATGGCAGGGGCTGTGCCTCTAACCCCCATGATGTGGAAAGTTGACTGCAATTTCTTCAAAGAAGGAAGCAAAAACGTGGGGTCCCTGAGGACCAGTTTGAGAAACACTGGTGTATAGTGACCAAACAGACTTCAAAAATTTGAGTAGTGGCTTACAAGTAATTCTATTCAGATAATGATTCCAACTCCAGAATTGTTTTATATAAAACTGCTTTATACTTGATGGAAAACATAATGTTGTTCTTTTCTTGATGACCCCTCCCTTGGTGACAGTTTGCTTTTGAATACCATAGGTAATTAACATAGTGCTTGCTAACAGACATGGTTGGAATTTTTCCATGGGCATTAAGGAGAATATATGGGTATAAACTGGAAATTTTGGGTAATTTATACAAACTGTATCATATACAAACAAATAACTGTTTTGTTTTGTAGACATGCATTCAAACATTTCTAATACAAATTTTAAAAATGACATAGAGACAGTAAGGAGGCGTTTTGGTGTCTAATATTGAATGTTTGTCCGACTGCATTGCTATAGATGGAAAAGTGAACTGTGAGAAATTAAACTTTTAGTTGGCATTTTAGCCACAAACAACAATGTGGCTGTGTTGTGTGCCGTGTCCCAGTTATACCGAGGGCCGCATTCCCTTTCAACTGTTTCGATGGAGCTCGACATCAAACAAATGTATGTAAACTTCTGTGAATAAATACTGGGAAAATATCAAGTGAATGACTTCCTAATGAACAGAATGCTATGTTTTGTTTTTATAAGCTATAACAGGTGTTTTGTTTCTAATAAATGAGCTGAGCTGAGATATAAGTTGGACCGTTTCAGTGAGCTGTGGAACTCCATACGAGCTGTCAGATAAGGCAAAGAAAGCAACCTGTATGAATAATACAGCATAGAATTTGACTTAGAAGCAGTGCCTTTTGATGCAGATGCTTGCTTTGTGTGTTTTTAAGCACACATAATTATTCATAAGCACTTGGTTATACAATGATAGTGCCATCAAGTTTGCCGTCTTGCGATTCTGATGATACAAGTCTGATTTATGTGTGTCAAAGCGTTCATAAGTTATCGTTTTTAAACTCAATCAACACATTGTGTGGGGACTGAGTCCCAAAGGTTAAATTGTCAGTCAGGACGTTTACATGAAGGGAATCGATTTATTGACCTAAGTATGTTCGACTGCCATGACAGGTGGCATTAT
>JAOYFF010000007.1:25279529-25309325 GCA_025773925.1 Cryptomyrus ogoouensis | reverse complement strand
GCTCTAATAGTACACGTAAGTTAGTGGTTCATTTATTGTTAGTTACTGTAATGTTGCGCTGCTTTATTTGTTTAATCTTCCAGTCTGTGAAGAGATTATTTTAGGGTGGCACATGCCCCTGAGGTATCCCATTGGTGCGCCCCTCCACAATACCTCTGCGCCCCCCAGTTTGGGAACCACTGGTTTAAAGTAAGAAAAAGCCTGATCTGACTAGCGATGTAAGAATTGGATATGCATAACATGCGATGTTGGTATTAATATTGCACGTCATCCAGTACAATAATATACTATAGCTATTTTTCGATTTCAGTACAAAATACCCCCCTCAAGTTGTGATGTCGTTCGATGCTGGTACCAGTTTTTACACCAGTGGAAAAGCAACAGCTTTAAGTACTGTACTTTTGGTACTTTCCTGAAGTACAGTACCAGTACCTGGTGTGGTGGAAAAGTGGCCCAAGGTCACAAACTTTCATTATGGACAGTTAACTAATTTTCCAATTTCAAACACCAAATGTTTCTAATTTCCCTTTGTCCACCTGTCAGGCTTTGCTGCTATGTTTTGATAACACGCTAAGAGATTAGGAAAGACCACCAGCAATTTCACCAAATTTTCAGAACCAAGCCTGTTGTGATATTGAGCTCATCTTCTCTAACTTCCCACACCATGTTGTCATTTCCTGTCAGTGGGCAGAGGCTGCTAAGCGCCAGTTATGGTGCCTTTCCATAGCTACTGTTATATCACACCAAGTGCTCCACACATTCATACTGGTGTGTCTGTGCTCATCGGATCAAACACTCACGTCAAAATCCAGATGTTGTCATGTTCTCTGCAAGTGTGTTGTACTCCATTCATCTATTTTCAAACAGGTAGCCAACTGAAGGTTATGCAGATGTTTTACTGCATCACATCATCACTGGGATGTTTAATTTTTCTTGTTCACTGGCAGGTTTTCTGTTAACAGTAACAGTTACCCCTGTTGCCCTGCAGGGAGTGGAGGATGCCTTCTACACCCTAGTTCGTGAGATCAGGCAGCACAAGCTTCGCAAGCTCAACCCTCCGGATGATGGTGGGCAGGACTGCATGAGCTGCCGCTGTGTGGTCGGTTGACCAGGTTTGTAGTATTTGTAGGTCTCACTGTATTTCCAACATTCATGCAGGAATGCATTTACCACCACTGACCACCATTCTTGCTGACTAGAATTTACCACTACTGAGCACCACCCTTGTTGACTAGCATATACAATTTTAGTGGGGATATAATTACACAGTCATCTCATGACAAGCAAGGATTTCTTTGATCAGTACAAAAAGCCTTGGATGCTACCAAGTTATTATGTTTGCGATATGTGGACTAAAGGATCCTTTACCTATTAATTTTTGTCAGACTGTGAACTTATTAGAAACGCCATATAGGTTTGTGTTCATCCACATTTATCTCTCTATTATATCCTCAAGCATATATGGGCTATACTACAGTTTATAACAATACTACAGTACTACATGTTTGCTCATCCTGTAAAGTTATTGCACATTTTTTGTAAATATATTGGTACAGTGAACCATGACAAGACTGCCCTTGTGGCGTGATTATGTGACTGAGCAACTAATATCACCCTGTCTGTTAACTAGCTGCCCACTGGCTTTTCACTGTTCCCCATATCTCTATCTAGTTTACTGAAATAGACCTTGATAAATTCTTTCTGGTAATGAGTCTTCTGTTCTTTGTCTTGCAGCACAAGAAAGAGTTGTTCAGAGCTGCGTGCAGCTAATGGACTTTTAAGTAATGAAGAACTGCTAAAATTAAAAAACACCAACAACTTGCAAGAAAATCATTAGATGAGGCAAAACCATTAGTTCTGGGGGAAGAGGATCTTGCCTTTTTTGAGATCTCCATTTTTTATTTTTTGCCAGGTTGATACTACCACTGACTTCTTTCTCTAAGTGAACACTGGTTGAAATGAATGAAGTTATTATCCCACACCAGTCCCTACCCTGACTGTGTCACCCCTCACACCACGCTTTGTCTAGTCTACTCTACCTGCCCCCCCCCCCATTAGCAAGCACCAGTCAGCTGGCTCCTCACCCTGACATTTCCATCAAAGGCTCTACCCTACACTGTACATGGGACAATCCCATTAAAAAATTGTGGTATACACCTGAAACTTTATTCAAATTGGTAACAATTGGTTATATTTATCCTTGCATAGTATATTAACATTTTATTAATTTTCAAATGTCCATAATATTAAATTTTCCATTTTTCCGTTTGTTTTTGTGGAAAGGTTACATAGTCCAGCTTCTGTGAGAAAGGAAATCTGGAATGTGACATGGTAGTGATTTTTATGAACTGATGGATCCCTGTTCATGACATGGCCTCTGGAAGATAAAAGAACGGCTGTTGCGCTGTAACTTCAGGGAAAAAAAAGAATGCATATTGCCTAATGTGTAGGTAATGCAATGAGAACAAACTTCTATACTTTCTATTTATTTGCACAGTGTAAATTGTTATGTAAATGCTACAGACCTAGTTATTATTGTGTATGAGTGTTGTTTCACACTGGGGCAAATCCTATCTGTTTGGATGACAGGTACTAATAGGTAATAATGTCCTTCAGTTTACAGTTTGGCGATATTTGTGGAGTGATGAATTTCTTGTTAAATATGACTCTAGAACTAATGTTTTCCTGGGTTTGTTCCTCTTGCATGTTCTCACTGGCTGGAATAACATGGATACAGAAGAAACAAATGTACAACATTTTGCTTAAACTGTTCCTCCTCTCCTATGACTTAGTTGAGCGTATGGTGTGCAGTGTAGTTGGACAGCTGATACTGCAGAATTTGGAGGGGACTCTGATACTGGCCATCACTGTGTTTTACTGTGGCTCAGGAAATTGCGTTCTCACTATATGTTGTTTGTTTAAACCTAGATGAAATTACCAATTCAATTTAGCAGTCTGATGAGTACCCCATACAATCAAATCACCTATCAGGATAATGTACCTATATCACTTTCAGCAAGGTGAAATATAAAAAAATCTCAAGCAAATTGTAAATAAAAATCAATTTAAACTGAAAATATTATATGTGATATGGTTTGCTAGTTTTCCATTTTAGTAATTCTGTCATAAAAAATATGTGCAACTTTCAACTGCTTATCCTGAACCAGGTCATGTGAGGTGTTGAAATGTGTTGCCTAAATCACACTCTTTCTACTGCTGTGGTCTTGCTGTGAACTGAATGGGTGCAGTCTCATTCTGCTAAAACTGCCTTACTTGTAAGCTACCTTTGCCTTGTAAATGCAGAGTTGAACACCCAGACAGTTTTCTTATAAGCAGATTGCTTTTTCCATATTTGGTTTGATCTGTGGGTTACAGATAACCATTATTAAAGTAACTATTGTTAAGAACAAACTATTTTTAAAGTCATAGTGTACTCTAGAGTGTTGACTACTGAAGTCAAGTTAGACCTGGTGGTCTTTCCTAAGTTAATTCGGCTTTATTCCAAATAGAAACTTCCATATGCTCAGTGATTTGCAGTGCAAAGTTGCATGTAATCTAAGTGTCTAATCTAAGCATTTTCCTTAGTTTGTTTGCTTTCTGGAAAGAGCTTCTCAAATCAAACAATTTTCCCATCATAAATTTATCTCCTAGCTCTTATTTCTCCAGATGATGTATTCAGCATTATTTAATTAGACTTTTTGCTCAGATTTTTAAAATAATGCCCTTTTTTGGAATATCCTGCTGCTAAAATATATGGGGGGTTAACCTCTTGGAGACCTTTGCCCCCCCCAGACAGGAAAGTTAATCTTTACATGGTGTTCTTACGCCTCCTGAGGCTGTCTATTCTGCTACATCCATATAGCTGCTAGATTTCAAAAGTGCATAAATGAAATAATGGATACTCTGTGCATGGATCCTTGTGTCTAGCTCTCCACTCTGTTTACCTCAATATCCAACACCGGACCTCATTGTCTTTTAAATGTTGCTAACCAGAGATATAATGCTTTTCTTTGGACTGCTCTTTAAGTTATGGAGAAGCTCATCTCAGAAATGCAGGTGAAACTGCTCTGGACCAGGGTTTCCTAATCCTGGTTTGTCGAGGACCCAATGTCTATGCTGCCTTTTTGTTCTAAACTTTATTAATGAAGACATTGATCTAAAAAAGTTAGATTTTTACCTTTATGTTTTCTAGAACAAAGCATAAATTTTGGGATCATCTTAATATCAGCACATTTTTTTCCCCCAATGAAGTAATTTATTGGTTAGATTTACCATGTACTGTTACATTATGGCACACATTTACATGACTCCTTAATTTTTCCATTTTTATCCTTGCAAATGGATCTAAATTTTTCTCTGAGATAACAGGAAAGCATGGCTAGAACAAAAATCTAGTGGGTCTCCCAGGTCAGGATTAGAAGACCTTGTTCTAGCTCTGAGACTGAAAACAAGTGGCAAAATGGGGTATATACTATGTTCTACAAGTTCTCATTTCAATCTCATCTCATTTTGTTGTGTTTGTGTGTTTAATTGGTTAGTGATCAATTTTTATTTTGTGTGGATTCTGAGCCAGTAGAGAACTGACTGTACTAATGTATATTTCTAGAACTTGTCTTTATATTACAGAGAAATGTTCCATGTAAAAACTGCTACTGCAATATTCAATTTGCATTTACTAAATGTAGAACAACAAAACAATATAATATGGAAAATAATTGATTTCTGGGAGAATACATTGCCTTAAGAAATCTCTTGGTTTTCCTCTTTCTTTTTTCTGTGTTCATGATTGGTGAAGGGAGCTGAACCTTAACCTGGATTTTGTTGTATGAACAAAAACAAAACCAAGTGCAGAGGGAATGTGCAGGAAATAAATATAGTTACTTCAGTGAGTCAGCAAGGACACTTGCAGGGCCAGTCAGGTAAAACATCATAGCTGATGAACTTCAAAGTACTGCTGGAGTGTTTTGCTCACTCAGTGGAATGATGTGTCTAATGACTTACACTTTATATCCCTGTATAAAATCTGCATTTAATAGTCCATTTTCCTGGCATTGCCTTGACTCACAAATTCTATCTGAAGGCTGTATTAATATGACAGTGTAAAATCATCTGTATCTCAAGATGCAACAGCTTTTTCTTGCTGGGAGGGGTGTAGAGTGCACAAGGCATATGTTGTGAGCAGGTGGTTAGAGAAGCATGGTGGTGAAGTTAGCCATTCTCCAAAGCTCTCACAACTTACAATTTACTTCTATGGCATTTCTAAAACACCACCTGTCATTTGAATCAGTGTCACAAAACTGAAGATTTTATCACTGAAGGCTAATGCCAGATTTCTGTAGTTTCAAATACTAAATGTGCCTATTGATCAGTTCCAAATCGTTCTTGACTCCACCACATTTTATGCATGGCATCCCAGCTGCACATTGTAACTGCCAACTAATTTGTCATTGACAAACATTTGATTTCTTTTTAATGCACTATTTACAGGTTGTTTGGTTTTTTTTTTTGGGGGGGGGGAGTGGTGCTGATGCAAGCACTAAAGCAAAGGTTGCCCACTTCACATATGCTAACTGCAGGTGCATTCATGTTTAGCGAACATTAAAATGACCACAGCAGGAGTGAAATCTTACTTGTGGGCAAAATGAGTTATAGGTGCAAATCTTCAAGACAACTAGGTTTATGAAACTGTATGTATTACATTGTGTAAAGCAAAGTTCTAACCCCATGATGCGAGAAATCACAAACTCGTCATGCAATGGAAATCACTGATTTAGACTATAGGGTATTGGACATATTGGTTCAGGTACATCATTTCCTCATTTGCTAGGATTAGGCCTATAGGGTAAGGGAAGTATGAAAAGCCAGTTATTGATACAAAGAGAAGCAAAATACATCAAAATACATTGGATGACTCTGCAATGTTACACGCCACCACATGTGATGTAGCACTTCTTTGAGAGTTTTATTGAACTTTATTATTAACCCACAGACAACAATCCACAAATATGTACCATGATACACAAATGTTTAACTGTCCACAAATATGTATTGTTAAATTTGTGTTGTGTAAAATGATATCGACAAGAATACGGAGCGATTTGTATACGTGAAACGTGTTTTGCACGAGTTTTAATTAACATTGCAGTGTAGGTGGGTGTGCTTCACGTTCACTAGCCTAGCTGTCTTGTTTACAGTAACTGGCGGTGAATGGACACTTATTAATAAAGTGCAATTATTAATAAATACGTATAAAATACATATATGAAAGATACATGGTGTGCATTGTCCCCCATAGTTTAATGCTTAAAGCACATTTAGCTGGACATGTCTGTATTGTTTAAGTTTATACTTATTAGTCCATTAATTCTATCTTTTTGTACTTAAAATTCACAGTTATTATTAGTAACGGAATAGTGTTGCGATTTTAAACAGCAATTATTAGTAATGGAAATTATTCCCACCCTGACCTCTTAGGGGCTCCGTTATACGTATACCGCAGCTGATCTGTATACACTACATCAAATAAATAAACCGGCATTTTGCGTGCTGATCACATTCAAATGTTCAACATTTTAAAGCTACAGCACACAATGACGTCACATAGACGGACGCACTCTCCTTTCCCAACTTTGGTCAGCTGCATGGAGTGAGATTTTCAATTCGAGATAAGTCTGCACACACATGCACATGTATTTTGATGTATGAAACAGTATTATCTTGTAAATAGTATGGAGTTTGCAAACTACCCCAACGCCTCTGATGTAGCTAATGTTAGGTTTTTAATGGAATGATAGGCCAATAGACTATATTTGCCGTACGATTGCTTGCGTGGGTCTGAAAGAGTGAGTGGCACGCCAGATTTGGCAACCCTGCTTTTTGTGTACGTATGTCTTTGACTTTCGATTGCTAGCGATTCAGTATTACTCAGCAAAGGAGCAACTTGCATTCATAATAGTTAATTTATTTTTCCCTTTACAGTCTGTTGCCGCGTAACATTACGAAAGCAGCCCCAATACCCGCCACCTCCTAATATTTACCCGCAAGTGTGTTTTCAAAATAGCCTAATTGAGCGGGAAAACCGCGGACCTGGCAATTCTGCATGCACCTTATGTCCCGTTAGTTATTGCTTGGTCAAAGAGTAAGTATAAGACGTATAGTAAAACGCAGCGCCACCTACTGATTATTAAACTATTATTGCATTTAAACGTAATTACGTTCATTTTTGTATTTCGACGGTTTGTCAAGCTTTTCTTACTGCACCACATATTACTAAACATTTAAATAATGAGTTCACATAAATAGCAGACTGAGGGTAACGTTTTATATTAACTGATAAAGGGATACGTGTATTGTAGAGTTACAACTATTAAATATAAAAATACTATTCCAATGAATGCCGGCCTGTATCATTATTATATTTGAGATTTGTGTAAAATAAATATACTACAGCCCGGCAGTAAATTCCCGCAGTTTAAATATTTAAGGAGTAAATTAAAACACCACGTTTCTTGGTTATTTTTTGGGAAGGGGTGAGGGTCGGATCTTATGTTTCCACTTTTGAGCTTCTCGGTCTTTTCGCGCTCCCCCTGCTGTGTCTCCGAGGCCGCGTGATGCCGCCCACCTGACCAGAAGATAGGAAGTGCTCTGGGAGCGTGACACTACTTCCTGTTTAGCGAAACTGCTTCCTAAACAATGTATTCCTCCTAGAGGCCCGAAGTGTCTGATATGTATCGGTAGTAAGCTATCGAAACAAGTAATAAAAAGTAAAATGCTGAATAAGGGTTTTCGCTCTTGTAATTGTATACCCGATAACTGAGAGTTTAGAACAGTAGAGATAAATGTTGCCTAATTGAGGGTTTGTGAAATCCGTGTTGTATTTCTTTTTATTAATATATTACATTTTGTGCGATTATGGCGGTTGTCAACGAAGCCGCACTCAAAAGATGCTGTCAAAGGTGAGAAGAACATCTAGGTGGTATGTGTATGAAAAAGATGCGCATTGTGGTTGTTTCTTTCGTACGAAAGTACACGACTGTCTTAGTAATTATTATGTGGGCTGTGGTTTTTGTATTAAATAAAACCACCCCGATCTTCTTCTTGTTTAGCAGTACAAATATAAGGATTTGACAGTGCGTGAAATCACGTACGTAATCTCACAGTACAAGGACCCGAAACCTGTGGTGGAAGCGTATGATAATTAAGTGGCTGGCAATGGCGTGTGTTTTCATCTACTGTCCTTGTTTATCAAAATGCCAAATTATTGCAAGGAAACTACATCTTATAAGTTTAATTGAGTCTGACTGGTATATAGTTTTATTGGCATTTTAATGTGGACCATGTTCTGACTTTAATAATCATAAAAGTTGTTTTTGCATTATATAGACTTAGGTTAAATGTTTTGCTTTTGTCTTGACTATCAGTTGTTTTTATTTTACTTTCATTAATCATTCTGTCTAGTTTTTTGTACTAGTTTCCAGTTATGGTACTTCTAGAGATCTGATGAACCTAACTGGAACAGTGCCAGTTAACTGCGGAGTTAAAGAAACTCCCAATGGCTTGCTGATCCATGTTGTCCAGAAAAGAAGGCATTTCTGCATGGCAAAAAGATGCAGAGCAGAGCGTTCTGAGAACGGGTTCGCAAGTCCAACAAAGTTAGCATAGGCATCCAGCTGATGACGCTCAAACCCCCACATGAACTCCTACTGAAAACATGTACACGTACAGCTATTTGTACATGCTTGTAAAAGTTAATATTTGTATTTTTGTTATAGCTTTGTGGTGTATTTTAACAAGAAACAACTGAGAATTATTTTTTTGTTTCCATTTGTTTTTCATCAGCTGTTTAATATTATTGAGCTAGCCTACACTATATATGCACACCTAGCCTGCCTCTCTCTCCTCACCTCCTATCGAAAAACATTTGCGTAAGAAGATGTTTTTAAAAGTTTATATTTGTTTTCCTATTGATTTTACGTGCATTTCAACAACCAACAACAGAGAGTTATTTTTTTCCATTGTTTTCAGTCAGTTGATCTTGTTTACCGGAAGCAAGTGAGCCTATGCTACTGTTTGAAGAATATCGGCGATGGGAACTAACTTGCACACTGCCATGAAATTTGAAATTCTGTCACAGTTTTTCATTTTGCAGTTATTTAAACAATTTTTTATTTATTGGACATTAGTGTTGGGCGGTATACCGGTTCACACCGAAAACTATTTTTTATTATTGTTATTATATGTATTTTTCTTATACCGCAATACCGGTTTTAATAGTCTACACAACGTTCGGAAAGTGTAAATGAGTATCTGATTAGATATTGATTTTCACCATTATTGATACCAACAGTGTGGTTTTCGCCTCATTCACCAAACTTCACACAGCACCACTACGGTGCAGGCACACACTCACGCAGCCCCTCCCTTCCTCTTAATAGCCACGGAACGCATTTGCGCTGGTTAACACACACATATCGAGTTGGCCACACATGGCATATGCTGCAGTTGAAGGCTCTTCGCAAGCTGCTTTAGTAAAAAAAAAAAAAAAAAAAACGCAAAGTGCCATTTGGATGTATTTTGCAGACGAGCATGGAAAGGCTAAGGATGTCGATAAGCCTCTATGCAAACAGTGCTACAAAGTTGTGTCGACGAAGTCAAGTAGCACGTCAAACCTGGCGAAGCATCTTAAAGACCGACATCCCAGTCTTCATGAGAAATTTCATGAGGTCAGTAAAGCTGGCGTTCCAGCAATACTGAACTATTAAACACATCAAAAATGTTAACTTGGCCAGCACACACCATAACATTAGTTGTTTATCTATAAGCAGTTAGCCAACTAACAGGTTAGCCATATGTTATCATTAAGTTAACCGATAGGCGCAATGGCTAATAATAAAATTATATAGTTAATGTGGGAACAATGCAAAAACGTAAAACAAAAATGTGTCCTGTAAAATGTGGTAAACGCCCAGTCATATTAAAAAAAATACCGACATATACCGTGAAAGCGATATAACTTTGAAAAATACCGCAATATCAATTTTTGGTCATACTGCCCAGCTCTATTGGACATGCACAATTGCATCTTTGAAAGTTCGCATCTTGAAGGTTTGTATGTAGAGGATTTTCTGTATATTAAAATATTCTTCTTTTCTCCTTAGTAAATGAGTACAACATCCCTCTTTGTCTTTGGCTTCTGGAAACCTATCCATACTACCCTCCAGTTTCCCTCCAAGGAGTTCATTTTGTGAAACCCACCAGTACAATTATGATCAGGACTGGAAAGCATATTGATCCCAGTAGCAAGATCTATCTTCCTTTTCTGCATGAGTGGAAGCCTGTGAGTCTCTGTGGCTCTGAATTTCATTTCAGTGAAGTACATAAGAACACAAGAAATTTACAAACGAGAGGAGGCCATTCGGCCCATCAACCTCATTTGGGGTGAACTTAACTAACAGCTCAGAATTGTTAAAATCTTATCTAACTCTGATTTAAAGGAACCCAGGGTTTTAGCTTGTGTTACACTAGCAGGAAGACTATTCCATTCTCTAACTACACGCTGTATAAAGAAGTGCTTCCTCAAATTCATTTTAAGATGTTGACAAAGGTTCTTAGTTGTGCATGCCTAATTGGCCAGACTGTCCCCAAATTGCAACCCATGCAACTTACGGTGACAAAAAAATGTAAGCATATGTAAAAATAAATTTGGGGTGGCCGTACATCTGGCATCACCATGCTACCTAGTATGCGCTGCAGCATACAATAGTTGCTGCAAGATTGTGCTATACAGTATGACAGAACGACCATCTCAGCTTGGCATGCTTCTCCCAGCCTCATTGTCAGCCTGATGTCAGTGTAAGTATCCTATTCTGACATACATCCATTGACATACAAGAGGTCTGTTCATAAATTGGAGGCATAACGTGTAGTACTTTGAATGAGCACTAGATGGCCCCTGATCATGGTTTCTCTGGAGTAAGGAGGCTGTTAGGGTTCTGTGTAACTCGACTCTTTCACCTCCAGCTTCCTACATGCCAGATACGGCAGCTGTGTCCACCTATGGGCCAAGTCACTCTCCCAATGCTACGTAAGATGATTGGCTCTAGATCATAGGGAAATAAGTATATGCAAGTACATCTTGAATGACTTGGAATGCTCATAAAATGAAAGTTTTTAAAGTTTTTTTTATTTTATTGTGTTTTATTTTTCCCCAGTGGGTGTCCAGTATACCTAGTGTGAACTCATAGTGTGACTACTTATCCTAGTGTGAATTCATACCCAGCCACAGCTGGTGATACTGTCACACTACAGATGTGACATTCCTGTCACATCTGTGGGTAAGTAGTCTGCTGAATCTAAAGAAAGTCTGGGGACAGTCTTTATGCTTTGCCTATTGTCACTACTGACATATGGAAATTGGACATAAGCACTTTCAGTTGAGGGGACTGAATGTTAGAATACATTTTCTGAATTCTGCAATTGTAATATTTTCATGACTGAAAAATTTCTGCATTCCATAGCAGCATATTACACTTCCCAGACAGTGGTAGTAGTAGCAGTAGCAGTATTATAGTACCAAATACCTTCGATCTTTTCCTGTCCATGAACCCTGGTCTTCAGACTGGAATTGCCCCATTGTGGCTATGGTGGAGTCCTTGATCCAACTGGAGGGGTCATAGCTGTAACCAGATCTAAGTAGTAAAGGTCACTCGGCTTCAGTTTGAAAGGCCCTGGAGTGAGCCTTCAGCTCCCCTGGCTCTATATTTAGAGTTGGAGTATAAGGTTCTTCACAGAGCTTGCTGTGGCCTCTGAGATCAACCCTGACATTCATAGTGCTGACTTTGGACTCTAAAGGCCAGTTCGCTCTCAAATGGGCAAACCATCTACTCTACTTCCAGCTACTGCTTTGGTTATTCTGAAAGGAAAAAAAAACTTTACACAGCCGTGCTGCTGCTTTATACCAGCAAATATTATATTTCAGCTGTAGCAAACTCAGTTCTGCATGTTAAGCTTTAAGCCGTTTGATGTTAATAGTTAAAAGTCATATTTTGAGGGTAATGCTTCTCCCAGAGGGTGGCATGGTGGTTCAGTGGCTAGCACTCCCTGCCTTACACGTCCATGGTTCATGGTTGCGTGTTTGACTTCTCCCTCAGTGTGTGTGGAGTTTACCTGTTCTCCATGTATCACTCAGAATTCATCCAGTATTCCAGAGACATGCAATAGGTTAATTGATGTCTCTTAGCAGCCTATAGATTATTTTGGTCAATATCGAGATCATGATTATTTAATATGATTAGTCATTCCTGGGCATCTTTCGAATGAGTAAGGATTGGTACCCCCTTGTCCTGGGTAAAATTCTTGACTTTGTAAAACAAAATATAACACATGCGCATGCATATATATATATATATATATATATACACACACACACACACACACACACACACACACACAGACCTCGAGAACTGAGATTGGTCCACTTGGTTTTTTTTATAGGACCAAAGGAAGCTTACACTCAGGTGTACTTATATTGTTGATCGGACCTGAAACTTTAGTTATATTTAACATTAAATAACTTATTTCTAAGTTATTTTTTGCGGGTTAATATTTAAACTTTATCAATATTCAGAGTTAGCAGCACCAAAGCTAAAGACATGACTACTCAAATAATGGAGAATGACTTGGAATCTGCATTGATAAGCTGTCCCCCCCCCACCACTAACTGTCAGTTAGTGAAAATTCATGGATATGTGGTGAATTAATCATGTTGGTTAATACATAAATAAATATCTCAGTCGTTCAGTCTTTAAAAGTAACTTCATTTGCTCTGAATGAAAAGCCAAAACACTGATTTCTCATTTCTGTCGTGCTGCCACTATTAGTGAAAACACCATCCGTGCCTACCTGGTGTCGGCAGTGAGCAATCAGCTGTGCAGGGGAATAAAAGAGGAGGTGGATCGGGCCCAGGCTGAGCTGAAAAGGCCTAAAGAGGACTTGAAGAAAGGCCAGCAGAAGCTGGAGGAAATGCTGTTCCGCCTTGACCAAGAAACCATGAGGTTCATGTCTACCATTGTCTTCTGCCTTGATTATACTGATGTTTAACTGTGCATTTGCTGAGAAGCTTTTTTATTTCATGGCTTGGTCGCAGTGTATCTTTTTTTAGTCTCTGTTAAACTGTCTGATAATGGCTTATTATTATTAGTGTATTATTTAAAGTCTTTCTAACCTCTTAATGGTCATCCTATCAGTGTTAGATTCACATACATATATTCATATGTGTTTCATGCTGTGTTCTTGTTATGTTTGTGGACTGTGGATGTGAGGCTATAAATAATTAAGGGATTTTTCACAGGGTATTCGAAAAACTGTGAAGCAAATCTAACAATGCAGTACTTGTAATGGATCATAGACTCTGTGTGTATGTGTGTGCATGAGTATGAGTGCATCTCTGCACGCGTGCATGTGCACTCATTCTGAGGCAGATGGAGGTGGAAAAGAATATTGACCTTCTGAAGCAGAAGGATGGGGGACTGACCACTGCCCTCGAGAAGATGGAGAGCCAATCAGAGTGCAGTGGCATCAACAACATTGTCGTGCCCACCACACCTCTGTACAAGCTGATCCTAAGCCTTTATGCTGAGGAGAAAGCTATTGAGGACACCATCTTCTACCTGGGGGAGGCTTTGTGGCGTGAAGTCATTGACTTGGAGGTCTTTCTCAAGGTAAGCTCCTGCCTATTTTTGTCCACTTTGTTCTGTCTCCCAGCTCCTGTTATTACTGTTTTGTGTCCTTGACTCTCTCCTGCTTCCCTTCTTCCTGTCTTCTAATAGTAACCCGGCAGTGCATATTTTCTTATCCTGAAGGTTTTGCTGGTTTTAATTTACATATTAATTAGCACCTGATTTACACCTGAAGTGCCAGGTGAGATGGCTTTTTAGAAAAATAATTACAATAAAGCAATTATAAGCCAAGGTTTTGAAAACCAGCCCACTCTGTCCCTTGAGAAATGGAGATAAATCAGCATTTTTGTGTGCTACTGGTGTTGTCTTTTTGCTTTTTCTGAATGATAATTTCCATGTCTAGTACAGCTTGACCCCCTGTTTTGTGGTGTAACTATCCATTGGCTAGCCAGCAACTGGTTTGTGGGGAGTCACTGTTTCTTATTCTTACCTCTTTTCATGTTACTGACTTAATGCTTGATTTAGAAGAGTTCATAGTTGTGGTTGGTGTAGGGGGAGCAGGTTAATTTGGTGTCTTTGCACGCCCCGTTTTCTGGTTTACTCTCTTTGCAGCATGTGCGGCTCTTATCCCGTAAACAGTTCCAACTGCGGGCACTGATGCAGAAAGCCAGGAAGAGCACTGGTTTCAGCAACCTCTTCTGAAACCCCTTCCCCTTCGCTGAACCTTTGTCTGATTAGCTGTCATCTGTTCTCTTGTTTCTGCCCTGCAGCTGCACGTCACTGTATTATGTGACATGGAGCCAACCTTTAATCAATGGTGTAAAACAGATACTTTGAAGGAACTGTGCTCATAAAGGAAATCCTAGAGGACGTGGAGATGACCAATTAGAGAAGAAAGAATTAAAGATGAAGTTACTGAAACTCTCAGGACAGATAAGAGGGTCAGGATTTATTTAACTTCACTGCTTTTTATTTATTAAAAAAAATGCTGTCATAATTAAACTATAATTGCAAGAAGTTTAGCATGTTACACCATATAAACCCTATGCAGTATCACAGATTTGCACATCATTTGATGCAACATTAAAAGAGTGTCAAGGACTGGAAAGGACCAGGATTCTCTAGCTAGGGAGAGAACTGAGGAGAACTGTGATGAGTGCCAAGACATGGAGTGGTCTCATTGCAGTGATGATTTTTATTATTTAATAGCACTTACATGTTCTTTGTAAACATGTATTGTGCTCTACTGTGTGCCTCAGATTGAATGTTTATTATAACTTAAATTGTTACTTCTTAGGGCCTTCTTAGATAGAAGTACTGAAGCTTAAAAAGGGTTATGTAAAGATTCCACAATACAGTGTTTTAAGAGACCATTTTATCTCACGTTTCATAAAAAAGAAATCTTACATAAAATGAGATGTGTGTATGATGCGACAAATAATGTATGGTGCGACCATTTTCCAAAATATATTTTTAATGCTTTGGGTTGTTACTTTCTAGATAAGGGAATTCTGTAGGGTTTCAAATCACAGTGAGACAACTGTTAAGCTGGGTTAACAAGTGAATGGTCCTAGAATGGTGGGAAAGGGTTATCAAATGTCGAGAAAAAAATTAGATTTAATTTCTTACAGGGTGTGTTTTTTTGTACATTAACTTAAAATATTTGCTTTTACTTGATATGCAAGATCGTTGAATATGAAGGTTTTTGAAGGGGAATATTCTTGTAAAAGATGTGTTGTCATATTTTATATAATGCATTCTTATTTGTAACCCGTAATTTACAGGTGTACACGTTAATGTTATTCTTTTGCCATGGTCAAGGTAAGTCTCAATGTAAGCATATAAAAACATAATATGTATTCATTTTCTTTAATAAGAGACATTTATAGATTCCTAGAAATGTCTAAAATAAAGGCAGTTAAATTCCTTTTGCCTCCTTTGTTTGTTTCCCAGAATCCCTCAGTGGACATCTTGATGGGTTGCCAGGAGTTAGTTAATATAATAAGGGAGAAGGCTGGGTGCTCTCAGTAAGCATTTTAATGGGGAAGCTTTACTTGGAAGAACTGGCATGTACAATATAGAAGGATACCAAGAAATCTGATTTTCTGTGTTGTTTATTTGATGCTCAGGCATATACAAGGCAGCTATTCTGATTTCTGAAACATGTCAGTTTTGATCACAAAAATGATATATAAAACATTCAAATGAAAAGGAAAAGATTCCTATTTCAACAATTTAGACAGATGTCCTGCCCCTTGACTTTTTGTGTGCATTATCTTGTGTACACATGTGATAAGTTAATGGACATAATGTAATTTTGGTTAAAAACTTAAATTATAAAAAATATTTATTCAGATGTCAAATTGTGCTTTGTAAAATATGCATTCATGCAGTTCATATTGTGTACACAGACACAGATTTAGTATACATTCAGGTTCTTAAGAATAATGTATGGATGCACAAAGCAACTCTGCCAGATATGTTAATGACATTATAACTGAAGAGACCTGAAATGGGTGCTTCAAAATGTGGAGCGTTTGCAGTGCTTAGAGAACATTGCTATGGTCAGTGTTTAGTTTTCCTCTGGGACAGCAGGCAGGAGGGAAGAGGTGGCATTTTGACAAGGAAATGGGGGCAGGCAGAAATAACTGAGGAGCCAAGGGCTGTGGTTCATTGGTTTTGTGAGAACCTCATAGGGTCAGCTCCTTCTGCACACTCCACAGGGTCTCTGAGCTCTTCACCAGCTGCTTCTCCTCCTCAGGCTGCAGGGTCATGTGTACTATGTCTGTCAGGCCACTGTTGCCCAGCACACAGGGCACGCTGAGGAAAACCTCGTCCTTCACTCCGTACATGCCCTGAGGGAGGAAGAAGCCTGTTAGTGTCTCCATCTGTGGTGAAGTAGCTTAAACTCTGTTTATCCGAGATTAAAGGATAGGTAGTGGAGCCAAGTAAATTCCTAGAATCTCAGCAGACTGAGCTCTTCAATCTTAAAAGCCATTTGCCTTTTTAAAGTTCTCATCAGGAGTTTATTGGTTAGCTGACATTAAATTCTTACAGTTTCAATTTGTTTCTACAGGCATTGCATCAGTCCTTCAATGAGGATAACTGGACCTCAACTTTTATAAAACAAACATATTAACCAATTGTGGATGAAAGCTTACCTGGACCAGTGTGGAAACAGGGTGTACCTTGCGCAAGTTCTTCAGGATGGTCTCTACTAGGTCAGCCACAGACATACCAATAGCCCAGGAAGTGTAACCCTTCAGTTTAATAACTTCATAGGCACTAAGAGGGGAAACAAATCAATAATTAGCCCAGTATAAAGAGTCCAAAGAATGCATATCAAATTAAAAAAAATAAAATAAAAAAATTTTCGGACATGTTAGCTGTAGTTTTTTATGCAAATAGCAAAACAGTAATTACTTGAATGGGTATTGGGAGATAGACTCACCCATCAACAACCATCTTATGGACTATCTTCCAGTCTTCCTTATCCTTTTCTGTTCCCATATCTGGATTGAGTTTTTGGAGGTTGACACCAGCTACATTCACCCCACTCCAAACAGCCACTGTGAACAGAACCATTCATTTGCCAATATGAACTGAACTATTCTGCATTTTATGGTCTTCAGTTTCAAATATGTTTCTTCTTGGACATTTACCCATGCCTTAGAAGTTAGCTTATTTTGTATCAATTTAAAGGGTTGTTAGGTACAAGATCAGCAAAGAATGTGATAGAATCAACAAGAATTAAGTGGAATTTGCAAGGTTGAATGGGATTAGTGGACTTACCGCTGGAGTCTCCATGCTCTCCAATGATCCAACCATGGCAGCTGGAGGGGTGAAGGTTTAGCTTCTCACTCATCAGGAAACGGAAGCGAGCGGAGTCCAGGTTGGTACCACTGCCAATCACACGATGTCTGGGGAAGCCACTTAGCTTCCAGGCCACATAGGTCAGAATATCCACTGAGTGGAGTAAGAAAAGACATTGTACGGTATTGCAGACATCAGTATGTTACAACTAGATGATATTTAGAATTATTTACAAATGGTTCATTTGAAGAATTAGAATTTGGTAATCAGCGGTCATTGTTGACACACCACAGCACACAACAAGAAAATGTGTCCTCTGCATTTAACCCATATGTGACAGCAGGGGGCAGCTAATTCAGCACCCAGGGAGCAGTACCTTGCTCAGGGTACCTCATTGGTTGAAGATTTGAACCAGCAATCTTTCAATTACAAGTGCGCTTCCCTAACCATTAAGACACCACTGCCCACATCTGAGTATAGCTTTTGTTTTATGGTCTCTAAAAATTTGAAAAATTAATTCTAAAGTGCTACTCACCAAGTGTGATCCAATGGTAAGTCTGACTTTTAAACATTGGATTTTTTACATTACATAATGATATCCCCCCAATTATAGAGTACAAGTGTGATAGTGTTTCTCTTAATTTTTTATTCTTTGGAAGTAAAGAAACATTTACCTACCTGGATTAGAAACTACAAGGATGATGCAGTTTGGGCTATACTTGACAATGTTGGGGATGATGAATTTGAAGATGTTGACATTGCGCTGGACCAGGTTGAGTCGGCTCTCCCCCTCCTGTTGCCGGGCACCAGCTGTCACCACCACCACCATGGAATTGGCTGTCACAGAGTAGTCTGAAATAGTGGTGGGTGATATGATGATAATTTATCATGAACAGTTGCAACTGTATCCATGATAAGTGTTTTAAAGTTATTGCAAGAATCACAATACAGCACTCATGACGACAGAACAAACCATCAAGTGCCTATCACATGATGCCTGCATATTTGGATTCTAAAACAGTAATTCTGCAAAAACAGACCAATGTGAAATAAAGTAAGGTCAGCCTGCATCACATAAGGAGGCATGATTCACATCAGGTGAAAAGTTTACTCATGTGGCTTTAGCCAGTCCCTACTTTGATTAAGATGTTTTGCAACTTAATTCCATCTTTTCACTCAAAGCAGTTACAATTGTTTTTGTGTGATGTGATTTTCCCATGAACTTAAGTCTATAAGGCCATGCCACTCAATCTAACAGATCATTCCCTATTTATGTCCGTTCTCATATTTCCATGCACTCTTTCAGCTAGCATTCTGGAATACCCTACAGTCTAGTACTCTCTGACCTTTGTCAGCTACAATCTTGGGTGTGCGCAGAAAGAGCCCTCCATGCTGCAGATCCAGTGCCTCGCCCTTCAGCTTGTCTTCCATCACATCAACCAAGGCAATCTCATCTGCCAGCTCCTGCTCACCAAAAGGAAATTATATCATCTTTTGAGGTTTTCTTCATTTTGCAATTCTGTTATGGGTCCCAATTATCACCGTTGTTGAAACAGATTATCAAAGTCCAGATATTGGAAGGCTGGTTGGTATATTATTAAATCAATGTTCTCTTCAGTGACTGGGGTTGTTAGTTGTTTATAGATCAGGAAAGACATCTTCCGTTAATAGGACTGGGGATATCTGCAGTAAATATTCAGATACATACATTGTAATGCTGCTCATAGTTGACCCTACTGTTCTGCACCTGCTCCCCTTGCTCACCTTCAGAAGAATGCTGATGGCAGAGGCCATGCCCACCATTCCCACACCCACTACGGTCACTTTGTTCCTTGAGCCGACTGCCTCCCCTTTCATCACATGCTCAATGAGTTTCTCCTTGGTAGTGGCCATCTCCACAGTCTACACATAGTCACACAGAGAAAGCGTGAGGGTGAGGTGATACAGGACAAACGCAGATTCAAAATAGCAAGCAAACTCCAAACATTCATCCCAACCCTGGAAATGTGAGGCAAAATGCTAGCCAGTGTGCCACCCT
The DNA here is from genome assembly GCA_025773925.1 of Cryptomyrus ogoouensis. NCBI lineage: Eukaryota > Metazoa > Chordata > Actinopteri > Osteoglossiformes > Mormyridae > Cryptomyrus > Cryptomyrus ogoouensis. The sequence goes on along the minus strand of JAOYFF010000007.1, from coordinate 25,289,798 downwards.
TCACAATAACTATGTGTTAGAAGGTGTTGTATATGTATGTGTGTGTTGCAAGCCATAAACAAAGTGGAATCAATGTCTTGGGGTCTGTATGGTCAAAAGTCCATTGCCGATTTGTAATCCCAATACAGCCCTGCGTGGGGCCCAGAATTTCTAGTTATGCCCCTGAATAATCTGAATAATACTAGGTGGTTAATAGACAGTACGAAGGCAAAGTTGTCAGTTACTGTACAGTGGGAAAATACAATGTAAAAATGAGTCTTCTGTGGTTAAACCATTAGTATTAATGCTGTACACCTATAACTTGACAATGAGACATAGCCTATTGAAGTTGACCTGAATGCTTAAAATGGCCATGGGGTCTTAGGTGCTCCATACAAGTTAAATAACTCAGCAATAACTATCTCCAATGCAATAACGAAACCTAAGCATGAGCAGATTTTTTATACAATAAACACTTAAAGTTATGTTATTGAAAACATCACGTAAAAGTCATATTGCTGAAGATATCACGTAAAAGATCGCATTACTTCCTACAGTGATATATATATATATATGTATTATTTTTCGTCCATACCTTGGGTGAATACTGCTGCACAGTTGGAATGTCTCCCGACCCCTTCGCTCCCTCAGCTGCAACTGAACTGCACAGTAAAGGGCGGAGAACCTGTGTGATATTTAAAGTCTGACAGCTAATATGATACAACTATAACGTATGTCACCGTACTGCCTCCATTGTCACCTATAGAGACAGAGTTTGAATTGAGAGGGAAGGACCGTATCGATTGAGTACCTTCCCATTAATCAAATATAATGCAGTCTTTTATCACTATTTTCCTTAAACACTTTGAAGTAATCAGTCTTTCACGTTATTCTAACTGATCTAAGACGGTGTTTGCAGAAGTACTGTAATTTCACTGTTATAACTATTCTATCGATTGACTGCGTTTAATTTTTTTCTACTAGCTCTGCCAGTTAACTAACCTGTATTTTGTCTTTTTCTTGTCCACCGTTGCACTGGTAATGTGTACAGCTTTATGCGGTCAGCACGATGACAAGTTTTTGCATTTAATAAAACAGACACACATTAATGCACGTGACATTTTATCTGCGGCGCAATGCAAACTATTGCTACACCCATAGCTACAATTTCTCCCTATAAATATCCTTTATCATTATCATATTTTAACTAACTGAACTCATCTGCACTGTACCTAAGCTCTTTGCACATTACATCCATCCATTATCTATTTCTTTATTTATATTGTCCACAGGCTTGACTCAGCATTGCACATCTCCTGTAAAAAATCCTTGTACCTTTACCTTTAGATGTTTATTTGTATTATGTGTATTGTATATGTATTGTTTATGTGATGATACCACCCACACCAAAAGAAATTCCTTGTACTTCTCTGTACTTGGCGAATAACAAGATTCTGATTCTGATTCATTAAGTGACAGACTGATAGTAATGTGCATGAATAGAAAATTATAAAATCGTCAGGACCACGCTTGGTAGTGTACGTGCCTTATAGAAATACATTTGAGAAGTCTCTGATTTACATAACTGTTATTAAAAGTAATGTATTATGCTATATAGTATGTAGTATTTTTTTTTTTCAAAAGCCAAACATTTCATATTGAAGAAATTGAGGTAGATTATTTGGGCCAACATATTTAAACATCTAAATTATGCGTATTTTGCATAATTATAGCGATTATTATTTATTATGATGCAGCAGTTAAACCAAGTACAATTAGGCTGCCTGTCTGTCATTATACGTAAATTCTGAAATTGTCGTTATGTGCTCCGGCAACAGTTTGCCATCTAGTGGCAATCATGCAGTATTCAGAAATCATCGTTGCGTTTTAAAAGAAAATGAGAATTTTCTCTATGTGTCAGAAAACGCTGTATAACGTATAACATAAATACATAAATTGTACGAATTCGGGTACAGCACCTTTCAGTCATTCTACCATGACATTCATCTTAAATAGTTACTACGGAGTGATATTATAAAGGGTACAAGAACTCAAAATCATTAAAAATGATTTCTTCAAGGCTAAATGTGGAAAAAGCAATGGTTACGGAAGAGTATTTATGTTTTTGTCTTTAGAAATATGAAAACCACTCCATCTTACAATAAAGACCAGTGAAAATAACCCTTACTGAAAATGGAGTCCTGTGTGTTAACTCTAAACGTGAGACACCAGTTTACATATAAGAGACATGGCTGTTTGAAACTTTCTGTTTGAGGAATAGGCTTATATCAAGTCAATCAAATGTTAAACTGCAAACAGCAATATTCATGCACTGTGCTGTCACCATTTCCGGTTGTCTCATCACCTTAATATTTGCTTGAGATTGCCCCTGCATATTATATTATCTTGGTTTTTGTTAGAGGCTTAGACTTTTAATATAGCTATAAAAGATCAATTAATATTCTGTTGTCTATTTGTATGCTCATGTTACCTTTTTTCAAGTGAATGTGTTTTTTTAGATGTTTACAATGTTACATATTTTATGTGTATGTGGTGGAGTGAGGGTGAATGATTGGGTACATCCCCAATTGTTCATTTAATGGCATTCCACTTTATATTCCAGCTAAGGGTGTACGGTGTATCGTTCGGGGAGCTCCACCCATCTCCGTTTTCCATGGGTAATTCTTTCGCAGTTCATACAGGTATGCCTTACATCACATTACATTTGTACCTGACACGCTCAGGTAACATTTTTGTTATGTAATGAATAATGACAATGACAGTAATGCCAATAATGAATTGTCGAATGCTAGATTTTTGCGGCGAACGCTACTGCTTTGGTGAAACTTCTAACTACGGGATTATTATTGCTGCAGACAGCCGGGGCGGAGGTGGTTTAGTTTTTCTTCCGTTTTCAGTTGCCTCGTGACACATGTAGTATTGATGTTGATGTATATTTTTCAGGATAACTGTAGTCCCAGTTAGGGTTTATTCTAGGAGTTGCTGGGACTTATCGCAGCTGTTTTTGTCTCTGATGTTACTGGTGTGGATTCATCTCCTGTTTCGGACGCCTCTTCAGTTGGAGATTCCGTCGTCCACTTTGGAGAATGACCGTGCCCTCCTATAGTCTTTGTTTAGTTGCTAGATTGCACTGTACAAGCGTTCGGGACTGTAATTTGATTTAGCGTCCTGTTACATCGTCTGTGGGAAAGCGATATGTCTTCTACTGGTTGTGTTTTCGTTGTTTGTGTATTGTAACCTTCTTAAATTGACCTGCGGTTTTGTCTTTTACGATGGGGAGGCTGGCGTCCTGGTGGTGGGATTTCACACTGTGCATGTGTGGTTAAGATTGCAGTGCTGTTTTGCGTGTGTGTGTTTGGACACGGATGGTTGGGTTATGTTGATTCTGTTTTTGTACTGCTTTTTAAAAATAAACATATTTTTGTGCTGTAAGCACATCTTTGCTCCTGCTTGTTGGTGGATTGAACCAGTGTGCCTCTGGGATTAAACTAGGAGGAGAGTCATTGCACAAATGTTCCTGGCAGAAAGTCCCAGGGTGGTGTAGTCAGTTGTTCTGGTGGTTTGTTCCTCATGTTTGCGGCTGTGCACTATCCACCACTGCTACATATACAAACTAGGGGTGGCGTCGTGGTGCAGCAGTTTGCACAAATCTGGGATGAGGTTGAGAGTTGCATTGTTACATTGTGGGGATTTTCTCCAGTTTCCCCACACAGTCCAAAAATATGATGAGGTTGATTGGAGTTGTCCATAGGTGAGAGTGGGTGATTGGGTAGTGTCCCATCTTGAGTTCTTCCCTGCCTTGCATCTGTAGGCTCCAGACCCCCTGCAACCCTGAACAGAACAAGCAGGTACAGAAAATGGATAGATATCCAAATGGTTGAAGTACCTGATAGTGAATATGTGGAATACTGCGGTATCTGTGTAGGGTTTACCTATTATAAACAGATTTTGTTAATTGCTGTTCAACATATTTCTGCTCCTTGTCCATTAAAGTCTCCATGCATCTCTCTATCTATCTTCCTAAATGGTAACCCAGTCCTGTGTCACATGAAGCCTGGAGCTTATCACAGGGAGCATGGAGGACCAGACTGGGGACTTTGCTTTTCAATTTTAATATTTCTATTTTCCCCAATTAAAAATGTGATACTGCAAAAATACAAGCATATCTTCTCCCTGCAAACAATAGAAATTTTCCCAGATGCTGTAAGTGGTTTACCATTGTCCTGCTGAGTGATACACAAGTCTCATTCTTCAGTGCTGTTTTTTGCAGATGCTGGTTTTCCACCTGGCGATCTGAAGGAGCGTCGGCTTGTCATCACCTCCTTGCTCCCTGGTTGTGACTCAAATCTTATGACTTAGACAATGTGACTTGGCACTTAGCCATCTCTCCGATTTGACTCTCCCTGCCGGCCCCTGGAGAATGGGCTCCAATGGAGGGTTAGGGCTTCCTCTGCTGCCCCCTGGAGGATGGGCTCCCCCTTTGAGTCTGGTTTGGGTTAGGGCTTCCTCTGCTGCCCGCTGGAGGATGGGCTCCCCCTTTGAATCTGGTCCCTCCCAAGGTTTCTTCCTTCAAGGGGATTTTTCCTTGCCACTGTCACCTATGGCTTACTCACTGGGGGCTTTGGGTGGGGATGCTGTAAAATGATGTGGTAGCGTGCTATACAAAAATAAATTTGTTGTTGTTGTAATGAGCCACGCAATATGATGTACAGTTTATGTCTCACCCCAAGCGCTGAAAAATGAACTAGGTGTAAGAAAATTAGACGATTATAAAAAACATTCTCAAACATTGACACAAGGTGCTGCAAGCAACACTTAACTGCAGTGTCCCATGTGCATGTGTGTACGTCAGACTGCATTGTTAGATTATTAGCTCTCTGCCTGCGGAGCACATCATCTTTCTAGCATTAATCTGAAAAGCCGGGAAGCTCAATGCTGATAAATTGTTCACAGCCAGCAGGATGACTCCAGTGGAGTCTGTCAAAGGTTTGCTTCCCCATCTGTTGCTCTGGTATGGAGATCAAACAGCGCAAAGTGGCAGAAAATAAGGCCTTGTCTCTAATGAGGCCACATATGGCATTTGATGAAATATTCACCAGTGTGATTCGTGGGTTTACGTTTAATGCCTGCTTTTGGGATTTCCTTGTAACATTCCTCCAGTGTGATGTAACTCCAGCAAAGTGTAAAGCTGTTTACACTGAATAATTTGACATTTTACTGGGGAAATACCTCTGAAGAGAGTGGTTGGTGTTGCCTAGGCACTATCAGCTCTCACCACAGTGATTTTGTTTTTCATCACTTTCGATTCTTATATGTTATTGTGAGATGATACAGTTCAAATAACTTAGTACAGTATGGGTATTATATGGGTCTTAAGGTACATTCCATACCAAAATGTATTTCTTTTTTAATTTGTTGTTTGACTTAGAAGCAAAGTGTAAAAGAATCAAAAGTTTTTTAATATGGTATTCAGGATACACAGTGTATTTTCTTTTCATATTAAACTGAATTTGAGCAATGAGGTGAAGATCAGGCTTTTGTGTGTATCGTCATGTTTTTGCCTTAAAGTGTTTACTCACATATGAAATTCTGTCAATAGTCCTCTTTGGCCACTTTTTTGAAGGCATATTAGTACAGAAATTTAAATGAGACAGTGTTTTTTTGTTTTTTTTTTTGACGGTGTCAGGTTTGGGAAACCTCCCTGAAACATAGACTGTTCATCTAATAGGTAACGCATAAAAATGCACTCCTACAGGGCCCGTACCAATAACTTTCATGACCATTAACAGTGATTGCATGAACGAATGCTGCAATGCATGGGTGAAGGTCTGTTGCCAGTAGGAATGGCTGAATAATCAAGTACACCTTTACCCCCAACCCTGTACTCTAAAGGAATGATACGTAAAAATGTGATTTGAAATGATTCATTTAAGGTCAAAATTGTCCCTCTCTCTCTATCTGCCTAGCAACCCCCCCCCCCCATACCCCACCCACAATTTCCTCCCTCCACATGGCCCCTTTCAGTCCCCTTGTCCAAATTTCATTTCACAGATGACAGCTTCTGCTGATAATCGCGCAACTGTCATGGAGGGGAGGCCTGACCAACTGTTTTAACTCTAATCAGCTTTTATTGCCGACAGGAGAAAATGAGAAGCTCCCCACACAACTGTAGTAACCTCCCATCCAAGTCCAGATGACATCCTCTCCAGTGGCAGTGGCCACACTTGAACGCAGGCATTATTTCTCGGCTCAGCAAGAGGCCCTCTGAACTGCTGGTTTCAATTAATCTCGGCGGCAGAAGTGAGCCGGTGTCAGCGGGGACAAAGGCAATGACATTAATGCGTCTGCTGCCGCGGCTGTTTCTCGGCAGCCCGGGCACCCCACAGTGCTCGCCTCTGTCAGTTTCTCCATCGCCTCCATCCATCTCCTCCTGCTCTCCCTCAGTCTTCATATAGCTTGCCTGCTCCTATCTTCTGCTTTGTCTTGGAAACTGGGGAGTAGTGGTTCAGTGGTTCTCTCTGTCGTTAACTTTGAGAATTTTGTTCTCCGTTAGGACACTCAGTGATTTAAACATGGAGTGGGGGAGGTCTGATGAGGTCACTGGAAATACATGCAAAACCTCTGTAATATTATGGGGGGAAAACACATATACTTTAGTTATTTTCATAAGTTGTCGATGATATGGAGACAGAGTTAGAGAATTGTTGGATATTTATTTGCAATACAAATTTTCAGAGTTCATCATCATCTTTCATTCTGGCCTAACAAATGATGGGTGTATATTTCAGTAGCATATTTGTTATTTTGACAACACAATACCAAGCAAGTATCTCCACAATGGCTTCTTCCTGAGGTACCCTGTTTATGTCCAGTGTTTTTCCAGAACATACTTTGTTATTGAAAACAGATATTTAGATGGATGGATAGATGGAAGGACAGACGGTTTCAACTAAAACCAAAAAATATTCTTCTTATGATGATCGTATTTATAAGTAATTTTCACCTTAGTAGATTATATGAGCATATCATTAAGTGGAATTCTACAAGGTCAGTCTACGTTAACATCGTATTTTACGATTCATCATAGTAATTAAAATTAAGGGGACATGGAATGCACTGGCCACTGCAGCCATCTCATTTGATAAAGATAATTACAAATGGCACGTTTTCCTGTTCAGAGTAATGAAAGTAAGGATATACATAAAGGTGCTGTGAGTTGCTGTTAGAAGGCCAACATATGCACACCCAAAAGTAGGAATTCTGCATTATCATATATATTATATAATCAGTGCTTGATTATTGCTGGAGCTCAGCTCCGAGACCTCTGGCATGCACCACAGTTCACAGTCTGTGCTCCGACACCTCAAACACTACCCCAAATATACCTATGCTTAGAATGGAGTTAAACTTTGGAATGAATACAAATTGAACTAAAGGAATATATATATATATATATGTTTGTTGTATGATATCTTTTTACATACATCTACCAAATTTAGTGTGTTACGCTTATCTGACATTTGATTTGAAATGGAAAACCACCCCATGTCCACTACTTGGCCACTGAAATATGAGGTTACTTTCTGGCCCATTAACCTCATCTAATAGGGTAAGTCTGTCTTTCAGTTTGAAATAACTAACTGGTGTTCATAGAAAATATTGCATTGTTACATATTTAAATAATTAATAGCACATTACTGTTGTGTGTGTGACAGTAAGTCAGTATGCTCCGCCTCCTCATAAAATGGTGGTCGAAGTTGGTCTCTATGCTCTTTATGAGCTCCAGCACGTCTGAGTTTGCAAATGAATAAAATATTATAATAATTTTAACATTATTTCCAGAGTCTCTGCCTTCCAAAAAATAGAGTTATGGAACATTTGAAATGGCTGATGTTTCTAATGGAAGCTATATTATGAAATAATGGCCCAAGAAAACTAAGTCAATTGTCTATGCAAGTTCAGCCTTCATTGTAGCTGAACAAAGTGACACAATTATAATTAATTCACCTTCATTAATGTAGAGCATTAGCAATTATCACTTCAGTTCAATACAAAAATATTCATAAACATTAAAATTATACTATTAGGGGCCTGTGGTTCAGTATAATGAGTCAAATCCTCTGTGGCCCAGGGCAAGTGACTCGGCAATTTTAACAGTCTTCTCTCAAATATATGTGAGGGGCTTTGAAATGTCTTGGAGTTGTTCAGTTTTAACAGGCAGAGCTGATTGCAAACATATACGTTTTTGGCAGCATGGCTTGGCCCTTTCACAGGATGAGTGACACTCATTGGCAAGATTGACAGAACAGGGCTCAAAGAGCCATGACCCGCCACTTGAAAGACCTGCATGTACTGAACTTAATAGGTTAACTTACCACTAGCAATATTGACTTTAGCCTTAGAGTGTATTTTGGACAACACTTAATAAAGCTGAGAATATGACTTCAGGGACTGAAGATGCTTCCCAGCTGCCCCTCATCACTGCTTGGGTGAATGGTTCAAATCGGCAATGACACCTGCCACCCATCAGTCTACTTCAAGTTTCCAGAGGCCTGGCTTATTGTCCACTTATTGACATGTCAAGGGTTTGAGATGGAGAGTATTGTGGTGTGGAGTATCGTGGTGAGGTCCTGTTGATTTGTTTTATATGCTGACCTTTTGCACTTTAGACTGTTTCTTTTTACGGTTTCACACATTTACGATTTCAGTGTAAATGTGGGATGTGTTATAACGTTTTGTCCAGGTTACAAAGATGGTATTTCAGTTTAATATGTCTAATCTTGGCTGGTAATTTCGGTCTGGTAAATCTACTTACTCCCTTACTTCCCCTCCAAGGATCTGAATAAAATGCCACCATGACTAGACTTGTAGTACACCACCCATAAATTATGCAGTGCATTCAGAAAGTATTCAGACCCCTTTCAATTTTCAATCATTTGTCATGTTGTGGCTTCATACCAAAATTATGTAAACTAACTTTTGTTCTTCATGAATCTACACTCAGTACCCCATAACGACACCACAAACACAGAATTATAGAATTTCTTGCAAATTTATTAAGATAAACTGAAATATCAAATGGACGTAAGTATTCAGACCCTTTGCACAGTACTTAGAAGCATCTTTTTGAGCTAATACAGCCATGAATCTTCTTGGAAATGATGCAACAAGTTTTTCACACCTGGATTTCAGGATTTTCTGCCACTCTTCTGTGCAAATCCTCCGCAGCTCTGTCAGGCTTGATGGGGAACGTTGGTGTACAGCCATTTTCAGGTCTCTCCAGAGGTGTTCAATTAGGTTTAAATCAGGGCTCTGGCTGGGCCATTGAAGGACATTCACTGAGTTGTGTCTAAATCACTCCTGTGTTGTTTTGGCTGTGTGTTTAGGGTCATTGGGCCTCATTCACCACTATTTTCTTAAGAATTCTCTTAAATTTGTTCCTCTGAAATTTAAGAACAACCTACGTCGGATTCATGACGTGTTCTTAAGTAGCAGAATTGTTCGCACCTTTGTTCTTAAGAATGGTGAATCCCACGTCTTCGTAACTGAAAGCGCGTGCCAGTTTGTCCTAATTAGCATAGGGAAACGCCCTGCAATTTCCCATAAAAGGGCATGAGACTGTAGGGCCGTGTGCAAGGAATGGCAAAGAGGCGTGCAGGCTGTGAGCCGCTTGGCACTAAGAGGAAAAAACCCAGTAATGCTGAAGTACAAAGTATTAATACAATAAAATATAGTGGTCTCGCTTATAACGGAATATGATCTATAATGGACGAGGTCCGCTGGTCCCGGCCGTGCGCCTTTTAGAACATGTAGAAAAAGTATCGGATATAGCGGACTCGCATTTAACAGAATTTCGCTTATAATGGACAAACAATTTAGTCCCCAGCGCCGCTTTTAGCTGTGGTTTTGTTCGGCTATAACTGACATACAGGCTCCGCCGACAAGGCGTGTGGCGTGCTGGTGATATCCAGCGCAGATACGTAGTTGGGATTATTAATAGTCATGCATCTGCTGAGGTAAAGTTGGATTACTACATGTACAGTATAATAATTTATACCACAAGTGTGTCTGCTGGGGTGTGGCATGAATAAATGGTGTCCTGTAGTCGTGTTCTGGGCATACAGAAACTCTGGTTATAACAGATGTTGGATATAACGGACTGTTTTGCCAGGTCCTTTGAAGTCCGTTATAACTGGATCTTACTGTACAGGAGGTAAATGCAAATAGACACATGTTATTTAGTAGCGTAACCAGTGGATATAAAGCCCC